>CP139509.1:511277796-511434368 GCA_021014915.2 Artemisia tridentata subsp. tridentata | reverse complement strand
ATTTTTGTCATAATTTATGATTTTTTTATTGAAAATGTGAAAAATATTCCAAGTTTTTGACTTATTTGAGAATTTTATTTTGCAAAAATTTAATTTGCTAATTTTAAGGTCATTTGTGCATGTGGACGAATAAAATGATTATTCCTTCATTTGCATAGGGGTTCACACCAAAAATCCATTTAGGTGATTTCGAAAATATGCAAATATGACTGTTGTACTTCAGGTTCTCATAGAAAATTGCTCATTTTGCAAAAAAAAATCTTGCATTTTTCAAAAAGAATGATGTTTTGCTTTAGAAACCGCTATTTCAACCCATTTAAATAAAAACGGATAAAGTCTGGTTTACTTTTATTGATAAGGAATCTAACGGGCCAAATATTTAGTTTAATGAAAAAGTGAACGGGTTGAATTTGGTCTGAAGTGTATTCAAACTCAAAAAGACTTGGGACAAAACTGTGCTGGTGTCCAAATCCAACCCATCTAAAGGGCCTTTTTGACCCTTACTTCTAAAACGAATCATTGTTCCTTGTTTTTCAGCTATGGTATCGAGCATACAAAAACTTGAAGACTATCAGACCAAATATGGTGCTCTCGAGCCAGCTCTTTCGTAACGAAACTATGGACTGGCCTGAGTTTCAGTGGGCTATACAAAACGAGCATAAGAATAGACAAGGTCAAGTTAAGTTAAGAAAGGAGACACAATCCATATATACCTATCCAATACCAGATTGTATGTGTCAACAACATTAATTGGTTCTTTTTTCAGTTTTGTAGAGTTAGAGAAATGTGTGTAAACGAGAACACGTAACAGTAAAACACAAATTTGATATGTATTTTTGCTTTTCTCTGAGGGCGTTATGTGCATCCATGATATTTTTTATAGGGTCGCAGGTCGGTAGGTGAATGATGGAACATCTGGTTTGGTTTGCAAGTTTTAATCCAAATGTATGTTTCGCATGTGTATTTTACTGTTGTTGATTAGTTATATCGGATTTTGCTATACTGGATTTGTTGTTACGTGTTATCTATGGGAGGGTATTTTAGGCGACTTACACATAGTCAAATAGATTGAACTATATATGAACGTTGTTTTCAAGGAGTGAAATTATACGGCACACCCATTACCGAGAACAAGTATATGGGATCTACTTCGGATATCACAAGGATTGCCACACGTCAACCATAGTTCCTATCAATGCCATGGTTCCTAGCCATTGGATATTGCAATATGTCAATGTTTATTAGAGGACATGTATTTCATTTTGCTCAATAAAGGTTTTAATCACGGTATGGTAATCGTTTTTTCCACTCCTCCACCTCCACGGCCCTGGAGACTGTCCACAGCCGTGGTTTCAACTACTAGTGGAGGATATGGTATTGATATATTTGACGAGGGTTTTTGCTCATTAAATATGATGTCCACAACCGTGGTTTCAATTGCATGATTTCAAAGAAGAAAATGAATAATAAGGTGCGAGTGGTGAGATAAAAGATTAAAAACTCAGTAGTAAAGCACATACTGATCATTTCACACTTCATATAAGTTCACACATAATTAGTTTACCTATGTCACAATAAACATTCTACAATATTATCATAAGTTGGTTCGACGGAAGTACAAAAAACAAATTAGCTATATACGTTATAAATAGAAATAGTAAAACGATCAAACAATGCAAGATAGGTAGCTTCTATGGAGAGCAATAAGCAAGTTTGCACACACATCGAGACCATTCATCAACTAAACTTAACGAAGAACTTGTTAGCGTTTCCCATTCTCCTTCAACACCATTTCTTATCTCACAACATTTGAGGTCAGGCCAATTTCCAAATTTGTTTTCCATCACCCCCATATCAATTAGCTTCAAGAAGTAAGCCCCTCATCTGAAGATGTGCCTCTATGTATAGGGGTTGGTAAATAGAAAACAATGCATCAAAGAGGAGTACCGAGTAGTTAATAAACGAGCCTAGCTCGTTTAGCGTTATACTTGACTTCGTTCAGATCGTTAACACCATGTCTAGATACGCCACTGCTTGATCAGCCGTTTATGCCAGAGTGCCACCTTAAAAACCAAGAAACTACTTTAGCTTATATGTTTAGCTAAATACGTTATAAATAGAAATAGTAAAATGATCAAACAGTACAAGTGAAGATGGGCAGCTTCTATGGAGAGCAACGAGTAAGTTTGATCACACATTGAGACCATTCACCAAGTAAACTTAACGAAGAGCTTGTTAGCGTTTCCCATTCTCCTTCAAGACCATTTCTTATTTCACAACATTTGAGGTAAGGCCAATTTCCAGATTTGTTTTCCGTCACCCCCATGTCAATTAGCTTCAAAAAGTATCAGCGACCTTGAGCCTCATCTAAAGATGTGCCTCTACGTATAGGGGTTGGCAAATTGAAAACAATGCATCAAAGAGGAGTACCTAGTAGTTAATAAACGAGCCTAGCTCGTTTAGGCCTATACTCGACTCGGCTCGGATCATTATTTAGATCCGCTACTGCTTGATTCGCCGTTTATGCCAGAGTGCCACCTTAAAAACCAAGAAACTACTTTAATTTAGCTTATATGGAATTGCGCCATTAGTATGAAATTAAAATGCAATCGACAATAGAGAATCTTTGAAAACAGGTACTATAGTTGCATTTTATCCGTGGACCGTCTACCATCTTTTTGAAACTTTAACATCTTTAACACAATAAGGGACCAAAAGTGTAACAAGTTTTATAATGGATACCGTTTATGTAAATTTTGGTATTTAGAGACCAAAAATGTAACTTGGTATAAACTATAAGGACCACCGTTTAATTTACTTTCTTTTTTCTTTCTACAAAACTACTAGTATTATTTTGTTCCAATAACTTTTGTTGGCCTATATCAAATTCAATATTAAAATAAGAGAAAAATGAATTTAGAAAACAAGAGTGTTATTTACTCACAGACGGTGACAGGTTGTATTCTTTATCTCTGAAGAAGAAGCTCCGGAGATGCAGCGATTTGCAGATTTTTGAAACATTCTAATTTTCCCAGATCCTCTGGTAGCTTCTCAAGAAGAGCACAACCACAAAGGTTGAGATACGTCAGATGTTTTAACATACAGATGCTATTTGGAAGATGTTTAATCTTTGTAGCCGACAAATCCAGTCTCTCCAGAGATTCTAACTGGCCAATGTCCTCAGGCAACTTCCCAAGACAAAAACAGTTTCCAACATCGAGCGACCTAAGACGTTTTAGCATGCAGATGCTATCTGGAAGATATTCAATCTTCTTACTCCTCACATATAGCTCCTCTAGACATTCTAACTTGCCAAGATCTTTGGGTATCTCTGGAATATCGCATTTGAGTTCAAGCTTTCTTAGGTATCGTAAACTACAAATCATGTCTGAAAATTTCTTAAAGTCTGTGCAAGCACATAGACCAAAAGAAATAAGCTTCTCAATATTTCCAACTGATGACGGTAGATTTTCTTCATATTTACAGTCAAACTGAAACTTTGGGAGATTAATGTTGGGGTGCAACGGGCATAAATCTAGGGACTTGCCAACCAGACGTAAACTAGCTGAAGAACGACTAACCTTTGGTTCCGATCCACCAACGGGAACCAGAAAATAGGAAAACCTCAAACATGAGTTTAAGTTTAAGTAGACAAGTTTTCTTAGACATCCAACGGGAGAGTTAATTACTACCAACTTATCACAACCTTCAAGATCTAACCTCTCAAGATTTGGAAACAGCTCAAGGTCAAGGCTCCTCAACCTTGATTTACAAAGTTTAAGGAATTTGAGATTTGGACATGCACAAGACACGTGAAGTTCTTCAAAATCAGCACAATCATTAAGAGATAATTTCTCGAGATTCGGAGTTAACCCAAGGTCAAACGTTCTTAACTTTGAGCAAGTGATATGGAGGTAGTTGAGCTTTTGACAGCTAACAGGCATGAAAAGTTCTACTAAATTAGGAGAATATATAAGAGATAACGTCTCGAGATTCGGAGTAATCCTAAAGTCAAAGGTCGTCAATTGTGACCAAGTGAGAGAAAGGAATTTGAGTTTTGGAAGAACCTGCCATCAAAAATAAGACGAAAAGATTAATATTAGTGTAGTAACAAACCAATAAATTAATAGCATTATTAGGAATTATGCAAAACAACGAATCAACAATTATTCTACCTTTTTTCCCCCCTGTTTCCAAAGTTTTATCATTCTGCTCCACTCCATTTTAAGTCCAACAAGATTGTTTGCTTGAAATGTTTTGGGTAAATACAAGAAAGGGTAAAAAATACATTTCAGATATTTTAAAGAGTTTGGAAAGTATTGGGCGGTATTATCAAGATCTTCAGCATGTCTCATAATAATCTTGATTTGGAAAATACACTTTAAGATATCTAAGTTGCTTCATTTTTCCAAGACCTTTCATAACAGTTCCCGCATTTGTGTTCGACTTACGAAGTTCTAAACATATTGTTTTTTTAGTACCCTGCAATACAAAAACAATGTCCAGAAACCTGGAAAGTCAGAACAAATGCAATGTTTTAGTTTTCTCTACATTACAAGTAAACTGATCTTTACCTCGTCATTAGCCAATATATCTTCAATTTCCTCTTTAATCCACAGTCGGCTATGTTTATTAGGTTCATTCGGGTGCTCACGACGAACAATGTTCTTTCCCATTTCTTCTATATGGTCATGCATGCCCAAGCGCCCATTTTTATCAAGAGTTATGAGAGATCTCTGCTCAAGAACTTTTAAACCAATTCTAGCATGAAATCCACAGCATACAAGAATTCTGATTGCATCTTTTTTTAACATGCCTTTCAATATGCATGCAATGTCTAGAAATATTTCTTTATAATCATCCTCGAGACTGATGTAGCTTAATTCCAGCTGTTTTAGAGTCTCCTTTAAGGGAATTTTTTTTAGTCTTTCTAGGGCATCTACCCATTCATCCTTATCTTTACCACATAGAAATGAACCCAAAACTTTGACTGTTAAGGGAAGACCAGCAGCATATAGTACAACTCTTCGTGATAGCTCTTCATATCCTTGAGATGGAATCTCCCTTCCAAATGCATATCTACTGAAGAGACAAATTGCTTCCTTATCTGATAAGAGATCAATAACACGAATGAAGTTCACTCTGTGAGCTACCAACACTTGCTCATCTCTCGTTGTAACGATAATTCTACTTCCCGGCTTAAACCAATTAGGCTCACTTGCTAACGCCTCAAGTTGGTCTATGTGATCCACATCATCTAGAACAAGAAGAACCTTTATACCACACATCCTCTTTTTGATCATGTATTTCCCATCCTCAACACTATTTAGAGTAACTTGTTCATTTAGCACATTTAAAAGGACTTGTTCTTGTAAATTTTTCAAACCAGACACTGAGTCATTTGAAACTTCCCTCACATTCCCAACAAAGCTTTTAGCTTCAAAATCGTTAGATAGATGATCAAAAACGGCTCTAGCTGCAGTTGTCTTCCCAGCCCCTCCCATGCCCTTGATCCCTATCATGCGAACTTCATCAGTACCAACTTCTAAAGATGAAACAACATCCTTTACTCGAGTCTCCATGCCGACCAACTTTTCATCGAAGCCGAAACTGATGGAGCGTAACTCTAGTGAAATCTCTCCAACAATTTTTTTGATAAATTCAGCTTCGTGCCTGTATGCATGGTAAAAGAAGGTTCTGTTTAGCATAGTCTAAATACATAAACAATGTTTTAGATCTATATATAACATATATACAAAGTAATACTATGTAACATAGTACTAGCAAGGATGAAGAAACAAAAGTAACGAATATCGCAAGTAGAGATATGTGGAGTAATTACCCATTAGCTGTCGCCTGCAACTCCCTCCCAACCAGATTTGATGCTCCTTCCAAAGCCTCTATCCATTTCCCAGCAGCGTCTTTGTTTTTGTTTTGCGAAAAGGCTTCACCAAATGCCCCACTTTGTTTGCGGACTTGGGTGGGTTCCACATGAAAAAAGACGGGATAGGCAGTCTGTTCGCTAGTCTTTTGACACTCCATGATCTCAACAAGCTCATCCAAGCACCAAGACGAAGAAGCATAGTTCTTTGAGAAAACAATGATGAAGAATCTTGAGTCTTTAATAGCTTGGATAAGCTGGTTGTCGATGGTTTTCCCTTGCTTCATTTCCTCATCATCTTTGAAAGTTTCAAGGCCTTTATCCTTGAGAGCTTGATAAAGATGGCCAACAAAGGTTTTGCGAGTGTCTTCACCCCTAAAGCTTATAAACACATCATACTTAAATCTCTTTGGAATGGCCGATGAGCTAGAGGTGGACGCCAATGAAGTTATGGATGAAGGATCGGATAAACGTAACCTCTTGTTGGAGGACATTTCTACAAACTTGATAATATGAAGAAAAGTGAATGAAATGGATCGATAACCGTGATCAAAGCTAGGCGTTTACTCAGAAGACGACTGTAAAGAAACTTGATTGTGTTTGTGTGGAAATAAAATGTGAATTACGTGGAAATTTGGTTGAAGCTGTTAAAAGAGTTTATGTGAAGAAAGAAACTAGTTCCAGCTGCGGTGATATTGAGAAACAAAAGCCCACTCATATGGTCTTTTTCGTCAATCAAAAAGAAATATAAGATTCACTCTCGATAGGCTACTCATATGGTCTTTTGGTCAATGAGAAAGAAAGAAAAGATTCACCAAAAAAAAGAATAAGCAACCCTATACATCCTCTTGGAAATTGGTTATTCAAGTCAAAGTAATTTAATCTATTTCTCCAACAAGACACAAATAAACTCATCAATTTATCTAACAACATCTTAGAAACTGCTTTAAAGACTGGCTCCAACATTGTTATTATAATTTTTTTCCCCACATAATGAGCGTTCTTGTAAACTTTTGCCCGGCCACTTATACTATACTAGGCGAGTACTTGTGCATAGCAACGGGATTTTCTAGCGGCAAAAAACTATAGTTGCGACATTGTGATAAGTGTTTCGTGTGATGTTTAAACATAAAACGTGAAAATATAAAAATGTAATTGTAAAAAGTTGTAACATGCGATAATTCAACTCATACAATATAATTCTTAACATGTATCAAATAACATATAAACATTTAGTAAAACTGAAAATAAAACATTACATCAATTACAATAGTCTTGAAGAGCAAATGTATGCAGCGAGTGTTAATCAGTTGAGTAGTCAATGTTCATTCCGTGATCACCTAATAAGTTTAAAAAACAAAAGTGTAAGTAAAAGGAAGTTGATGATAGTATATGTAAAGTTAAAACATGATATAAAATATGTCATATGTATATTGTACATACCTCTCACCCATAATGGTTCAGACGTCCCTCGTTCTGTCTCCTATCGTCCCCATACGGACCACGGAACTGCATGTCCTCCCGGCGGAAATTGTTGACCGGAAACTTTTTGATGGCTTCCGACCTTTCTCCCCTAGGCAGCTCAGTGCTAGCGAATGCCTTCTCTGACCTGACAAAGTCATCGACTCGTGTCATCATCTCCTCCACCGTCTTGGGCACCCTGTCTGCGAAGCGTTTCGCCAGCTTTGGACACTTGCTTGCGTCCATGAAGGAGGAGATTTTCATGACCTCCGGTACACCGAGTATGAAGCTTGTTTCTATGGTCCATCTCTCTTTAACTTCATGGAGACATTCGTTTGCCTTTCTCACTATCTTGGTTATCTCTGTTGGGTCTTTGAAGCATGTCTTGTGCAGAGAAAAGCGGGTCACAAACTGATAGCGGAGGTCTGCCCATTCGTCGATGCTTCCCGGGGGAAGCCTGTCGAACCATCCTCTGGCTCTACCGTCCAATGTTTGTTGGAACATCCGGCACCATACCTGCATGGGTCATTCCCCTTGCATAGCGGCCCCTGTGAACCGGCTGAGATGATCTTCAGGGTCTGTTGACCCGTCATAAAGTTTGATGTGGGACGGCATCTTATGTTCCGGTGCCGAGAATTCCAAAAGCCTCCGGGATAACGGTGATTTCGACACCTCCTTAAAAGGTTTCCCTGAGTCCCCATCGGCCACTTTTGCTCCCATCGCTATCCCTCCGTCTTTCCTTGCGGCGTTTCTATTGTGATCTAGTCCCTCCTCACTAAAATCCAACCGTATGGGCTCAACATTTTCCCTCCGGTTGTGTTCTTTGACCATGGATTTCAGAGCAGACAAATACCCTTCGATTTGTTCCCTGGTTGTCGGAGGAGTATCATCCCCACCTCCCCCGGAACCACCAGGACTGGAACCTGACATTCTATAGCCTGGGCAGATTGAATGCGGGTCCCACGGATGGCGCCAATTTGTTTGAGTAAATCCTTGCTGCCTAGCGGAATGTCCGAAATGCCTTCCGTCTAGAGCTGTGGAATCCTTCGGTATCTGTACAAATGAAACAAATCCGTTAGCCTCACCTCGAATGCTATCCCAGGACCAAGCTCCGGCGTGAGAGTAAGTAGGGGGTTCTGTTGAAAGTAATAAATATGTGTGTGTGTGTGTGTGTGTGTGTGTGTGTGTGTGTGTGTGTGTGTGTGTGGAGTCAATGCCAATGATATGTAAGAGTAAATGAGGGGTATTTATACTATCTCAAAACTGTACCTGGTTACTGTTCCGCTACTGTGCAAGGTACGGTTAGGCTACTGTTCCTGACACCTAGGGTATGGCATGCCGAACTACCCATAGCCTAGGGTGTCAGCTAGGTCAGCCACGTGGTGGACATAGACCCGTGAATCCAAGGCTAGAGGCGGCGCTGTCCGGGTCCTTCGGCCTTTAGTCCTTCCGGATGTTATTCTTCCGGTCTTGGTCCGGTCGGTCATATACACGATCAAACTGAGATTAGTATTATGTTGTGGGTTTCACATGTTCAATGTTGTTTACCGAGAAAAAAAAACAACTTTGAATGCGTGGAGCAACAATTCGTACAACATCTAAATTTTTTGTAGTCTCTTTCATATGCAATTAGTAAGTCACTTTATCCTTTATTTCCTATTAGCAATCAACATGGTGAATATCTCAATGACTACAATAGGTAATACTTATAAATATTTGAACTTAGAAATTGCAATTTTTGTTTTCTACAACGTTATAGTAGTTTTAGAAATAATACTTTTATGTGACACTAAATAACCTTGTTTGAGTTGGCATCAAATGTCTAATAGCTTCAAAAGAAAAAAAATGTAATTTAAATTACAATAACGTGTAAACGACTTTGAAAAAAATCCTTATTTTTGTTATTGACTTATTCATCTTTTTGCTTAATTTGTAATTTTGATTGTTTATATCAAATTAGATGGCTATACAACGTTTATGTTTAGTGCGTATATGATGGTGATGGGTTATCTTATTACAAATTGTTGACTAATATAATGGTTTAAAGTGTAAACATATTCAAACATGACACTTGTGGAAGATCAAGTAAGATCAATTATGCTTCGCCACACTGGTAGTGAATGGTGAACTTTGATTACGTTGTCACTAAATAACCGAACTTGAGTTTGGTATCAATTTTATCTAGCTTCATAAGAAAGAAAATCAACGTGTGATAGGAAGATAAATAAGATTTGATTACGTCAATAAAAGTTACATTTTTCTATAAGGTTACTCTTGTGAAACTTGTTTTAAATTGCAATCCCACATGGGATAAAGAGAAAAAGTTTAGCTTACTTATATGCTCTAGTAAATATGTCTAAATAAGTTGAGATTAGTATTATGTTGTTAGTTCTATTCTTAATGTTGTTTATATAGTGCGAGCAGGTGAGCTCGCGCGTTGCTGCGGGATGCTTTAGCCATGCATAGAACAATTGTGATAATGTATATGTAGTTGCAATTGTTAGTATAGGAGTGTGTTTTTAATGTGAATGTTTTTGGACATGTTAATTTGAGTTTGTTTTGCTATTATAGTGTATGTACCTAATCTGTCTCTTTATTAGATAACTAAATGGTTCTCCGATTATAAATCTCAAAGTGACAAAAATCACCATTAAAAACCACATCCAAATACTTGTCACAATTTTAACTCCTCGATTGTATATCAAAATACATACATAAAGCCTAATGATATGACTGATCAAAACTACAACTTATATTATTAAAAGGTTTTAATCTTATTATTGAATGTGCAAGCTTAATAAAATTTAAGGGCTTCCCACAGTGTCCAAACCAACTGAGCAGCCATGGCTGCACTTAGTCTAGCTGCAGCATTCGCGATTGCATTCATTATGAAAATGGGCAACTTGAAGACGCCTCACTCGTGATGAAATCTTGGCTAATGGACTCAACTTCACCCTTGATTATACCCGCGAGTAACTCTCCTCGGTCGTAGAAGAACTCCACTTTCGACACCTTGAAGTTTTCGTCCAGCTAGTACAAAATGTTCCCAAGTTAGACATCCATCAGAAAACGGGTCAAGTCCTATAACAAAAATCTCTGAAGTGATACGCGTTACACAACTTGAAAACATTGGAATGAGTCAAAACCGTTATACCTCGGATAAGATTAACTTTAAATCCCCTGTGAGGTTCATATGTTAAGACACTCTGCATCATTAAAGTCAAAACTTATCCTCGTATTATACTGTAGCCACTCAAAAAAATTGTTCATTATTGCTATAAGTCAAGTGAACTTACTAAACAATAGTTACGTGGCCTGCACGCTTAGTTGCCTTATACTCGACTTCTGTACAGGCACATACACTATGCATATAAATACATGTCTAAACTTGAGTTGTAGGATTAGACGATTAGTAATCAGTTCCACACAAATAAGTAAGAACATACCCTCAAGCCTATGCACCCGCCAATAGAATTTCGTATGCATAAAAATTTTCTGGACTTAGTAATGATTCACGTTTTTGCACAAAGCTCTGTTTGTAAATGTTTTACAAAAACATGGATCTTTTCCCACATGTGCCAACTTATATAAATCAAGTTGTTACAATTTTCTTTGCTTATAAGTTTTTTTTTTTTTTGCGTGTTTACATCGGGTATGCTCATACTTTGTTTCTGCGGATACAGCTTTTTAACCCAGACAACGGCGACTCCAAACCCATTTTCAGAAGCTTATATGACTCAGTCATGTTAACTCAAATGAAAAAAAGACTTTGCACATCAGAATGTATACTTTGGAACCTGATTTATGGGTCTATTAGCAACCCCAGAAGTTGCAGAGAAGGTCCAACAGGTCATGAGAAATTGTAGCAGTATTAGAAGAGCCAAGTTGCCGTATCTGGAACGAAGCCTTTTTCACGCTATCCCCCTTTACCAAAAAAAAAATAATAATAATAAAATGGGTCAAATAAATGCTTAGCTAAAACGGCGACAGGTCAAATGGGTCTTGTGGGTTGAAATTGGTTCAAAGCCATTTAATTTATAGAATCCAAATATTATTGCAACTGTTTCAACTAAATCTTTATAAGTTTAAGCGTACGAAAATTTAGTGCCACCTGTGAGTCGTTAAGGTTTTTAAGACAACTCCTGAGTTTACATATTAATGAATCATCTCCACAACAAAAGCAGTGACGAACACTTGCTGATTCATGTATTACGTACGTGTCATAGCAATACTTATTTTTTGCTACATGATAATTCTTTGTAAATGCTTATAATAGCTGTGACATCTTCAAATCCAAACACCCCTATTCATGAATCAGTTGGTATCCATTTTGCCTGTATATCTTCAAATCCAAACAGCCCTATTCATTTAAACATATTAAGCATGATAACTGCTTCATGTTTAATCTCAAACCTCAAATACTCAAATCACATTTGACACTAAAAATTGTATATAGCTAACATTTTAATCCTTCAAAATGCAGTAGACCCTTCACTATTCTGGTTGAAGTGTTTTTAACTGTAAACCCAAACACTCATGTTCATTTAAGATTGGTAAAATTTAGATTGCAACACAAAACAGCTGGTATTCATTTTTCCTACACACCTCTAAATCGAAAAACCCATATTCATTTAAACCTATTGAACATGATAGTTGCTGGTTAGAACATATCTAATGCGAATCTTCAAAAATTAAATTTGTAACCTATACAACATGCATAAACATTTTATATAACTCTGAAGACCAGTGGCCATCAGATTTTTAATGTAAATCTGACTTTTGGAAGTAAGTATAAGTTCCAAAAGCATAAAAAATCAGGATCATTTAGAAAGGACAGACAAAATTTGTGATAATGTCACTGTTCTAGTGCTTACCTCATGATATTAGGAGTAGCTAATAGCTGATTTACTGCCTTTCCTTCCGTAACCTGCATAGCATACAACCGATTGAGAATGCAATAAGCAGATTGTAAAGCGAAAATTAGAACATTCCATAAACCTTTGTGAAAGGCTCTGGGCATTCCAATACTATAAATTAACACCCACTAACCTCCTCCCCCCCCCAAAAGAAAACAACGGCAAAGTCTAAGGCACTAGAAGCTAAAAGTAATAACAACAAGACTCTATAAACAAATAGCAAAAGTAATAACCAAGGATATATACTAAGATACTGCCGGAAAGAAAATTCCGGTCACAAGTGGGGGCGGTTTCCGTCAATGAAAACTTGAATCTGCCTCAGAAAAGTGTAGGGAAGCTTCACTCGCCGGAGGTGATATCCAATTCGCCGGAAAAAATAAGAAAGAAAATTTGTAGCCGGAAACTAACGCCGGCGCGTGGAGGCGCGTGGCCGGGCTTCAAATGAGTCTGTTTGAGGTGTTTTGGTCTTGAGAAAAGTAGCTATCCGGTGGTGGTGTTTAAACTCGCCGGAAAAAAGCAAGGTCGCCGGCGGCTGTAACAGTCGTGACAGCTAAAGGGACACTTTTCTAATCGAAATTTCTTTCTGTTTATTCAATTTTGAAATTTCCTTTTGATAAAGACTGCTATGGTATATAGTTTATTAACACTTACTCCTGTTTTAGTAAAGGGATGAAAATTTCTCTGTCTCAATTTAATTATCCATATTTTCTTTTATGGATGTCTCAAATTAATTGTTCACTTTCCTTATTTAATAAAAACTAGAGAATCTAGTGAACAATATTCCATTTTAGTGGTTGAAAATTAAAGTGGCCCCACTTTTATTAAACTTTGTGTTTTCTCTCTCCTGACAAATAAATTGAGACGGAGGGAGTTTATTAACACTTACTCATGTTTTAGTAAAGGGATGAAAATTTCTTTGTCTTTTGGTAAAGATCACTTTTAACATTATATTTTAGTAAAGGGATGAGATTTTGTTTGTGTTTTGGTAAAGACCACTTTTTAATATTCAATTTCTACCCTCAAAATTTTCTTTCCATAAACACTACTTTTAATAAAGGTATATGCTTTATCAACACTAATTATATTTTAGTAAAATGATGGAAATTTCTTTGTCTTTTGGCAAAGATCACTTTTTAACATTCAATTCCTACCCCCAAAATTTCATTTCCATAAAGACTACTTTTAATAAAGATATATGCTTTATTAACACTAATTATATTTTAGTAAAGGGATGAAAATTTCTTTGTCTTTTGGTAAAGACCAATTTTTAACATTCAATTCCTACCCTCAAAATTTCTTTTCCATAAAGACTACTTTTAATAAAGGTATATGCTTTATTAACACTAATTATATTTTAGTAAGGGGATGAAAATTTCTTTGTCTTTTGGTAAAGACCACTTTTTAACATTCAGTTCCTACCCCCAAAATTTCCTTTCCATAAAGACTACTTTTAATAAAGGTATATGCTTTATTAACGCTAATTATATTTTAGTAAATGGATGAAAATTTATTTGTCTTTTGGTAAAGATCACTTTTTAACATTCAATTCCTACCCCCAAAATTTCCTTTCCATAAAGACTACTTTTAATAAAGATATATGCTTTATTAACACTAATTATATTTTAGTAAAGGGATGAAAATTTCTTTGTCTTTTGGTAAAGACCAATTTTTAACATTCAATTCCTACCCTCAAAATTTCTTTTCCATAAAGACTACTTTTAATAAAGGTATATGCTTTATTAACACTAATTATATTTTAGTAAATGGATGAAAATTTCTTTGTCTTTTGGTAAAGACCACTTTTTAACATTCAGTTCCTACCCCCAAAATTTCATTTCCATAAAGACTACTTTTAATAAAGGTATATGCTTTATTAACACTAATTATATTTTAGTAAATGAATGAAAATTTATTTGTCTTTTGGTAAAGACCACTTTTTAACTTTCAATTCCTACCCCCAAAATTTTCTTTCCATAAAGACTACTTTTAATAAAGGTATATGCTTTATTAACACTAATTATATTTTAGTAAAAGGATGAAAATTTCTTTGTCTTTTGGTTAAGACCACTTTTTAACATTCAATTCCTCCCCCCAAAATTTTCTTTCCATAAAGACTATTTTTAATAAAGGTATATGCTTTATTAACACTAATTATATTTTAGTAAAGGGATGAAAATTTCTTTGTCTTTTGGTAAAGACTACTTTTTAACATTCAATTCCTACCCCCAAAATTTTCTTTCCATAAAGACTACTTTTAATAAAGGTATATGCTTTATTAACACTAATTATATTTTAGTAAATGAATGAAAATTTATTTGTCTTTTGGTAAAGACCACTTTTTAACATTCAATTCCTACCCTCAAAATTTCATTTCCATAAAGACTACTTTTAATAAAGGTATATGCTTTATTAACACTAATTATATTTTAGTAAATGGATGAAAATTTCTTTGTCTTTTGGTAAAGACCACTTTTTAACATTCAATTTCTACCCCCGATAACACTAATTATATTTTAGTAAAGGGATGAAAATTTCTTTGTCTTTTGGTAAAGACCACTTTTTCATTTGTTGTCAGTATAATAATAAAAAAATAATAATAATAATAAAAAAAAAAAAGTGCACAATCATTCTTATTTAATGATAAATATTAAATCTAAAACACTCCAAATACTAAAAAAAATGATTTAATGCAGTAGCCAAATTTGTAGATTTGTTATTGTGACTTGAGTGAGAATATGTCACGTTACATTACAGATTTTAGCTTATCTATGAGCATTAATATAAAGTTGCACTTCAGCTCAAAACCACTAATTGGTGGTTAGTTGAGAATGTAATTTTCCCTTGAGTTGGATAATATTAAAAATTTACTATTTTATTATTGATTCAAGTCTTAGTTATGTTTTTTTTCTTCCATATACACAATCTGAAAACATTTACAGCTTACTTATAAGTCACTTTAGTAGGATTTATATTATTGCATACTTGTCATTTACAGCTCTTGATCTTTTTTATCAATTCATTAAATTGTATCATATCCACAATCTGAAATCATTTACAACTTACTTCACACATGCTTGACTTTTTAAGTTTCTATTCATTAGATTCCTCTTGATATTGGAAATTGACAAAACATCATCAAGAGCATAGTTGTTAGGATCCTGATCCTGATTTTAGGATCTTACGATTTTACGATACTGCAAAGCAAAAATGATCCGGATCCTACATAGGATCTTCGCAAGCTTAAGATCTTATAGGATCCCGATCTTGACCATACGATTTTAAGATCTAATCCGGTCCGATCTTACTTTTCTCGGATTACAAACTAAAAAACTATAAATTTATGGGTTTTTTTTTTTTTTTTTTTTTTTTGTAGAATTCAAAAAACAACATGTTAATCTTTTTAAACATTTCATAATCATAATTTAGGACAATATTTCTATTAAACATTCATAATATTTTGTGTTTATAATCTATAATAATTTATAGATTTGTATAATATTACAAAAACTATTAAGAAATAACATTAGAGTAGGATCTTAAGATCCCGGTCCGATCTTACGATCACGATCTTGCAAAGACGAAAACGATCCTGGGTAGGATCCCGATCTTGAAATCCCTGATCAAGAGTATCATCATCCCCATCGAAAATGCACTCATCGTCCGAACTTTCGATTTGAATTACATCGTTCCATTTCCTTGTTGCCAAGTTTGTTTCCCTTTTTCTTTTCTTAGATTCGCGAATCACCTCATCAACCAACGGTTAGGTATCAACTTTCACGTTGTCGTCAAGCTGTTGTTTAAAGTCGGAAAACAACATTACGCCTTTATACGAATAAATGAATATCATAAATGAAACCGAAAAAGTGTAGAAATGAGTGTTACCTCATGATCATGAAGATCGACATTATCGTTCTCGGCTTGCTGTTCAAAGGAAGAATAAAATGTCACGTATCGATAAAAAAAAGTTTGACGTGAGATGTTGTAAAATAACTTTACCTGAATTCCTTCGTTGATTGTCATTTTCGCAATACCGAACTCATTTTTTATTGCTACGATAGTTGACACATTGTTTGATTTGTTAATCTCTATAAATGCGCAAAAAATCAAATGTTAAAGTTACTACATAGAATTACTACTTTGATCTATAATGGATGAAAAAGAAAGCATTTGATTCATACCCCCATCTTAGTTAAGTGAAAAGGTATTGTTTTTGTTAGGCTAGGAACCGTGAATGACTGTGAAATGAAGAAGAGTCGATGTCTATTTATAAGGTTCATGCAAGGTTAGAGTATAGGCGCCAAATTGTTTGTTTCAAAAGTTAAATTTATAAAGATAAGATGAAATTTTGTTTGACTCATACTATGGAACCGGCATGTGGGAAAAGAAGTGTTTTGAATTTACCATTATTTCCTCAATATTGTTACTAAAAGATAATTAGTGAATTTAAGTGGTCAAGATTTAATGTGGGATTGATCCAACGGACAAAAATGAGTTTCAAATGCATAGATGCACCGGCGGCAATAGATAGATAATCATTCAACATTGCACAAATTAACCAAGTATAAATCTATGACATTACACTGCCCACATATATAAAAAATGCGCTAAACCAACATATAAAACAAAAATACTTATCAACTATGTTTGAGATCATATTTGAATATCTTGTATGTTTAATCACATGCAATTATCCCTATTACTCCGTATCAATATCAAAATAAAAACTCTCATTAAAAAGTCATTATTTACTTGTCATATTCATAAACTTTTTTACTCTATTTTTAAAAGCGATATATTTTTTTTTTTTTTGTGCATTGCAACGATTGCAAAAACATTCATTTTATAGTTAAGAAATATAGACGTGATATGTAGTCCTCTACATTAATTTTTTTTTTTTTTTTTTTTTTTATTTTTTCGTATTCTAATTTGTATTTGTTATTTTAATAAATGAAAAATTAGTTTGTTTGAAAAACATGGAGGAAAAAAAAAATAGTAGGTCCCAAAAATGGGGTTTTAGCTTGAGTGACTAGTGAGAATGTATTTTGGTTTGTGAGTGATAAGGGAAAATGCTGAGGTAGCATTACGTGCCACACATTTTTTCATTTAGCTTGAGTCACCATACGTGGTGCTCCTAACGCTATGTTCTCGAGTCCAAATTCTAAAGAATGGAAGGGGATGGTATGGGAAGGGCAAAGTAAGGAATGACACTGTGAAGAAAGTGGTTATTGAAAGTTGTTTTCTGGAGTTTGTATTTTTAAGTAGCAAGGAAAGGATGAGGAAACTAACAAAATACCAATTTACCCTCAAAACTATATACATTTGTTGTTTCTTTGTAGTGAATGTACCTCTATTTTACCATTTGGCCAGGCAATATTAGTAATAAAAGAAGAAGAAAAAAAAAAAGTTACAAATCATCATTTTTACGCAAATTGGAAACTTGCCGGCATGTTCTAACTTCTAACCATATAGGCTATAGCAAGGTCCAACTTTAAAGAAGATACTCACTTTCGTTAAATTTCAATAATTTACTTAATTAATTGTGTACAAGTTTATTTCGAAACCAAAATACTTGATTATCAATTATAGGTTGGTGACATCATTTTATACAAAAGATCATTGGGATTTGATGAATAACATGTACTGATGGTCTGATGTACACTAATGAAACTGTATAATAATCACTTTATACTAATATGAATAAAAAAAGACGTTACCTTCGGATAATAATCACTTTATACTAATATGAATAAAAAGTGGTTACAGAAAGTTAATGCGAAATGTGATTTCTAGGTCGAAGTTATGCAGTGCATTGAAAAAAAGAGAGGATATAATTGTAATTTACCACAAGCCCATGATGTTACTAACCCACTTTCCTTCCTAATCCCTCCAATTTTGGAAGGAACAAATCTACAAAAAAAAAAAAACATAATTTCCCTCCCTCACCCCTTCCCGTCCCCTATCTTTCCACCTAAAAAAACCTCAATAACACCAATATTTGTTATTTCCCTTCCCATCCCTTACCTTTCCATCTAAAAAAACAAAACTCGAGAACAAAATTTAAGGGTGGGTGTGTGGTAACGAGTTTTCCTTTGCTACATCAACACCACATCAGCTCTCTTGGTAGAACAGAGTGTAAGGGTTCGATTCTCACCCCTTGCAAGACCGGAGGTCCTTTTCTACCTTTGGTAGAACCGAAAGCAGCCTCTCTAACTCAAGTAAGGGTAAGGTTGTCTATGTCTCAACCTCCCCCATACACCGTGAAAGACGGTATTGAGACCCATAACATAACTCTATTTTCTTGTCTCAGTTCACTGCACCGCCATTTGGGCCCAAATCATAAAAGTGATAGAAGTATAGAACCTCTAGTATTATTCGATTCAGAGTCTAGTTTGAATTGATTTTTACTTTATTACTTTGCATTGTTGTTCTAGTTATGTTTTATCTATTCAGGTCGGTTTTGACCCGATGAGCACACCTAATTGCAGGGCCGTCTCTGAGGATTTATGGACCTAGGCCGAGCAAAAAAAAAGGGGCCCGGAGGCTAGGTGGTTTACGAGGCATAATTTCTAAAAATCAAATCCAAATTTGAAGCGATTAGTATTTAGTAACCTGAGATTAAATTTAAGTTCTAAAACTAACAATCAAAGATTAAACCCTTATTTGTTAGGAGTATTAATAGCAATGTTGAAGACATGAATTAAAATCTCTTTGTTCGGTGATGGGGAAAAAAACAAAAAAAAAAACATTGATCGGTGATGAAAAAAAAAAACCCAAATCACAATAAGCAAATGAATCACATATATATATATATATATATATATATAAATATATATATATATACATATATATATATATATATATATATATATATATATATATATATATATATATATATATATATATATATATATATATATATATATATATATAATATATATGATCCGACCATATATTGAGATATACATACATGTAATAAATAAATAAATAGAGTAACAAATTGTACCTTTGATTTGACAATTCAATTGTCAATTGTAAATTGTTGCAGCAGAGCACAGTCGCTTGGTTTAAAGTTTTCCTCTTTATTTATTTGTTTTATCCCAAAACATATGTAAGCGGTTATTTTTATGTGTGTTAAGTTATATGGTTTAATTTTTGGATGATTGTTAAAATTTGTAATGAGCTTAGTTAATTACATATATAATTTACATATATATAAATTAAAAAAAATTAAAAATCGGGCCCCCCTAAAAAATCGGGCCTCGGCCGGTCGCCCACTTCGTCCTATGCTTAGACCGGCCCTGCCTAATTGGTGAACAACACACATACACATGTATGATCACGAACAAGAAATTGATCATTTACCAATGCAACAAACTCCCAGCTCCACAATGATATACAAATCGTGGGATTTTTGCGAGATAAATACATCATAATCGATGCAAGCCTACTAAAAACCAGCTCGTTGCATCTCTAACCACACTATTCCCATCGCCAAACATTAACCATTTTACCTTTTTTCTTGTTCTCTCTGTTCACTTTGTGTTGTCATCTTTTTTATCTTTGTTGATACTCGGAGTGGGCCCACCACTTCCATTTAGACAACTAGCCATTTCCTTTGACTCCGGGCCGGTAGGTGATGATGTGTGTCCCATTTCATCATCCTCAATCGGAAGCATCCTTTTTGAACCCTCTAAAGCCACACCTGAAACTATGTTATCTTCCAATGCTGATCTTTGGGTCAACGGCTTCTCGCCTTCCAACTTAGTATTAGCACTTGATGATGATGATGCTGATGATGATCCAGTGGGTCCCACATTGGAGGTTCTGACTTCGGGGGTCAACTTTGGATTGGGATCTACGACTGGGTCGGATGTAGTTACTGGGGTCAACTTTGGATTGGGATCTGCGACTGGGTCGGATGTAGCTGCTACTGGGGTTACAGGCTTGGAATCTTTTTCTTCCGGGTTACTAGTCGGGCGAGATGTTGACTTATTTTTATCTTCTCCGTTGACTTTATAAGAAGGCTCTATAAGCAGGAAGGGTCGGTTGGCAGCTGCTCGGTTATTAGTGAATATATCAGAATATGGAACATTATCAATATCTGCATCACGGTAGATTTTCTGCACTGTTCGAATAGGTGTGGCAAGCCGCGCCCGGTGATGACTGATAACTCTGAGGAGATCCAATAATATAGCTTCCTGTTTACAGATTACATTAATAATGCTAATAAGTGAATAACATGGACAGAAAGATAGGAAAAGGAATAGAAATAAATTGAGGTTTTCGAGAATCAAAGAATTTCTACCTTCACACCGAGATATACTTCAAAATGTGATGTTTTCACAAAGCAAGAAACCAAAATCTGTCAAACAAAAAACAGGTGCGTACAATATAACATTAGCATCCGATGATTTTTAGTATATGCCGCATAATGGGTAGGTTTGGTAATGCGTCAAAACATGTGCTTTTTATACAAGTCCAAATCCGTCGGGTTAGGTGCGGTTCACCCCAACACACATTCTATCCAAAAATATGATTTTATAAATAGATAAATAGCAAGTCAGATATGATTAAGAGAATAATCGCTTTCAAAAATAATCTACGGAGGCTTTATGCATACACTTCAGGAGATATTTGACAACTTTGAAATGTTTCCTTAAGATCGCTTTTATGTTTTAAAAAGGTGTACCAATTTGAAATGTGGTCCGGACAACACATATCAACGTTTTTCAGTTTTTTATATACGCGAGGAAAAATGAAAATCAATTGCAGGTCCTGGTAACTAATGTATTGTATATGATTAAAATATATACCACAAGTAACTAATGTACTGTATATACTACAAGTAACTAATGTACTGTATATGATTAAAATACTATATTAACAAGAAATTTATCTCGCGATTTAAGATGTTATAGGCAATTTAATACACTTCAGACCACTCCAGAGTCTTAACCCGTTCTGTTCTTAAGGATTACCAGTTTGGCTTGTTTGAGTACTATATAGCTCATTTCTAAGTAAAAGGGACAAAACTGCTACCTAAGGTGTAACTATTATGCTACTTAAGGTCAGCAGCCTTCTATCTAGACGCTGCACAGAGTTGGAAAGACCATGAATCACACACTTGCGTAACTGTCTTGAACACAACCTTAAAGAAAGCTGCTTATTACTCTTCTTTTAGATTAAGATAACGGAGCAACCGAGCAAGAACATAAGGATCTACAAATGCAGTGATGCAACTAAATCTTTTAGTTTATTCAATTCTTTAAGTATAGAAGAAAAGCATACCTCAACTGTGTTGGAATATATGAACTATAAATAAATCATAAACACATAAAATCATCAAGCACACGCAGCGGAATAGATCTACAAGAACATGTAATTAATTAAACATAAATAGATACGTACCTTATTGATTCCTAGCAAGAACAAGGAATCTCTTGAACAAGAACAAGTTATAAACCCTAATAGGATTTATAGGTGGATCGAACTAAACCAAGATCACAAGCTAAAGGAAGCTTGTCACTCGTTCCTGTACACACGTAATGATAGCGTTTCAATGAGAAAAGCTAGGTTCTTGATCACCAATAACCAAACACTTTATAGCTTTATTAGAATCGACCAAATCCAAGTGGATTTAGAAAGAGGGTCGATTGTTGGAGCTAGAGGGAAGAGAGGAGAAGAAGTTTGGCTAAGTTGGGGATTCAAGACTAGAGAAAAACTAAAACACAATGAATGGTATTTATAGTTTTTCTTTTCTTTGTGCCCAAGCTAACCAAAACCGACTCCTAACCCTAATGGGAGAGGTTCGGCCGATCAATGCATCCCACAAGGGATTCTAGATCCTTCTTTCCTATTTTTCACAATTAGTCCTTTAACGGTCGTTAGTTAAAACCCCGTTAAGTACTAACCGTCTTTAAGTGTTTTTATTGGTGAAATGAATAAATAAATATAATGAAATATATATTTAATTATTCATCATTGAAACTCTCACGTTAATGTGTGCAATCCCGAGCCTCGGGTTCGAAACCGAACATACGTATATTAATATTTATACACAAAAACTAACAGCTCCCACTTGGATAAACATTAATATAGTAATGACATGGGTCAGCCTAGCTTTACCTTCCCAATGCCCCCAGCTCGATCCGAGTTGTGGTTCTCCTGGTAAAAACCACGTGTGATGAAATTAATCACCATACTTATCCTTTTGTTACTAATACCGCGTTAATTTTGGATATGGATCTTTGTCATTCCATAATTAACTTAGTTTCTCGTTTATACATAATTGAACAAGATTACCAAAACATCTGAACGTCTTCCAGATAGACTTTGGGCGTGCGCACGCAAACATCTTGTCAGTCCTACGAGTGGCCAAGCAGTATTAAACTTCAACACAAAGTTGAAGGAACAAATCCCTTATTGACTGTGAGCATAACCCTTGAATTTCGCATCATTTCTGAAAATAGCCCTTATAACTACCTTTTACGGTTAGCGTTAGACTATCTTACAGAAAATAAGCTACATCCTTGGCAATTATCTGTCATATCAAGTCTGGGGATAAATATTCATGATATACTTAATGACTATGATCCATAAAGTATAATCATGTATTTGGGATAAGTCCTATATTCAATTTATCCAATATTGAATATCATGTGACATTGGTGTCTCAACCTTACAGTTCATTCTACCAATCCTCACATTTGTCTTAGTTTAATAATATTCCCATTTTATTAATTGACAACGGACTATTTAGAATAAATAAATTATTCACGGATTTAAACATGAAAATATAGGACACAAATATTAATAATGAGAATAAACGTTATCCGCACTTTATTTCATTAAAAAATAATAATTGTTTACACGTCCCTATCGAAATACTAATCCAACAGATTTACATGAAACTATCTGCTAAACGAAGACCAATACCCTGAGCATGTCGAGTAAACGTATCTTTAGGTAATGCCTTCGTGAAAGGATCAGCCAGATTGTCATCTGTGTGAACTTTGAGTACTTTGATTTCACCCAGTTCGACTTGTTCTCGAACATAGTGCATCTTTCTTTTAAAGTGTCTGGCACCTTTCATAACTCCAGGTTCATTGGCGAATGTGATTGCAGCAGAGTTGTCACAATACACATTTACAGGTAATTCAATAGACGGCATCACTCCAAGATCCGTAATGAAATTCCTTATCCAAACAGCTTCTTGTGCAGCATCCGATGCAGCATTGTACTCAGCTTCTATAGCAGACATGGCCGTTGTGCTCTGCTTTTTACTCTTCCAGTCTACTGCTCCTCCATTTATGACAAAGACATAACCCGTTTGCGACTTCGTATCATCTTTATCAGTTTGCCAGGACGCATCGCAGAAACCTGTAACATTCAGTTCTGCGTCTGGATTTCCCCCGAAAACAAGAAACATATCTTTAGTATTCCTCAAATACTTAAGAATGTTTTTAACAGCATGCCAGTGACCTTTTCCTGGATTTTGCTGATATCGACTGGTCAAATTTTGAGCGAATGCCACATCTGGCCATGTGCATCTAACAGCATACATGATAGATCCTACTGTCGAAACATACGGAACTTTCTGCATGTATGCCACCTCTTCACGTGTAGAAGCACACATTTCGCTACTTAAGCCATGATCTACTTGCATGGGCAAATATCCCTTCTTGGAATTTTGCATATTGAATCTTTTCAATATTTTATCCATGTAAGCACTTTGGCTTAATCCGATTAACCGTTTAGATCTGTCTCGATAGATCTTGATTCCAAGGATATACGCTGCTTCTCCTAAATCCTTCATGGCAAAGCAATTACCAAGATATTTCTTAACTTCATTAAGGCTTGGTATGTGATTTCCCATGATTAATATGTCATCGACATATAGGACAAGAAAAGTAGTGTTACTCCCACTAACTTTGTGGTATACACATGGCTCATTGAAATTTTGAGTAAATCCAAACTTCTT
Organism: Artemisia tridentata subsp. tridentata; assembly: GCA_021014915.2. Lineage (NCBI taxonomy): Eukaryota > Viridiplantae > Streptophyta > Magnoliopsida > Asterales > Asteraceae > Artemisia > Artemisia tridentata. Next base: position 511,410,130 of record CP139509.1, on the reverse strand, counting down.
GATTTCCTCATCAAATTTCTTATTCCATTGCCTGGATGCTTGCTTCATTCCATAAATGGATCTTTAAAGTTTGCATACACGCTCAGGAAATTATGGATTTACAAAACCTTCAGGTTGCGCCATATAGATGTCTTCATCTAGGCGACCATTCAGAAACGCGGTTTTGACATCCATTTGCCAAATCTCATAGTCATAGTAGGCAGCTATGGCTATAAGAATCCTAATAGCTCTAATGTCGGCTACAGGAGAAAAAGTCTCCTCATAGTCAACACCATATGTTTGGGTAAAGCCCTTGGCCACCAAACGAGCTTTGTAGGTGTGTACGTTGCCATCCATGTCAGTCTTTTTCTTGAAGAGCCACTTACACCCAACTACCTTAGCATTAGGTGGAAGGTTTACTTCAATCCAGACTTTGTTGTCTTTCATGGATTGCATTTCCCCATCCATGGCTACTTGCCATTTTTCCTTTTCAGGACTATTAATGGCAGCGTTATAACTAGTTGGTTCATCAATGTGATCCAATAGAAAAGTTTCCACATCGTCTATGCTTAAACATAGGCGTTCAGGAGCTTTTATAGATCTTGAAGATCTACGGATGGGTACCACTTCAACTTCAGGTGGAGGACCTAAGCTTTCAGGTTCCACAGGAAGTGTGTTAGTGTTCTCAGAAGGTGACACATCTTCTTGATCATTTTCAAGATCATATACTCTCCCACTGAATTCTTGAGTCAAGAAACTCTCCTCAAGGAATTCACCATATCTAGCCACAATGACTTTATTTTCTGGTGGGAAGTAAAAATAGTAACCCCTTGTTTCCTTAGGGTATCCTACGAAGATGCACTTAACAGATCTTTGTTGGAGCTTGTCAGGTGAGTCACGTTTAACAAACGCCTCACAACCCCAGATCTTTAAGTAAGACAAGTTGGGAGCTTTTCCAGTCCATAATTCGTATGGAGTCTTATCAACCTTCTTAGTTGGAACCATATTTAGTATGCGAACAGCACTTTCAAGAGCATAGTCCCAAAAGGATAAGGGAAGAGTTGTAAGATTAAACATAGATCGTACCATGTCAAGCAAAGTACGATTTCTCCTTTCAGATACACCATTTTGTTGTGGAGTATAAGGAGAAGTGAGTTGTTGGACAATGCCACACTCAGCTAGATAATCTTTGAACTCTTGGCTCAAATACTCACCACCACGATCGGATCGAAGGGCCTTAATCTTCTTTCCGAGTTGTAATTCTACTTCATTTTTGAAAACCTTGAATGTCTCAAAGACTTCATGTTTGTGTTTAAGTAAATAAACACAACCATAACGACTATAGTCATCCGTAAAGGTTAGGAAGTAGGTAACACCGCGTTTTGACACGTGTCTAAGTGGACCACACACATCCGTGTGTATCAATCCAAGTAGATCCGAAGCCTTCTCCATATTGCTATGGAAAGGTTTCTTCGTCATCTTCCCAGATATGCAAGATTCGCATTTATCAACTGAATCATCATTGATATTAGGTAAAAGCCTATCACTTAGCAGCTTTTCCATGCGTTTCTTGCCTATGTGTGCAAGGCGACAATGCCATAAATAAGACGAGTCCAAGTTAGACTTGACTCTCTTATTCCCGATGCTATACATAGAATTATTTTTATTGGATACATGGTTTTCCATGTCAATTTCAAACACACCATTTAATGGAATAGCATTAAAGTAAAAAACAGAATTTAAAGAAACAGAAATTCCATTATCATTAAAAGTATGCTTAAAACCCAAATCCAATAACAAAGAAACTGATACGACACCTCTCACAATAGAAGGTGCGTAATGACAATTGTTCAAAACTAATATTAAACCAGAAGGTAAAACTAGCTCAAAAGTCCCTATGGCTTCTACTGCTGCACGTATTCCATTTCCCACGTACAAGTAGCATTCCCCATAGTTCAGCTTCTTCGCTCCTCTAAGCCCCTGCGATGTATTACAAATGTGAGTACCACATCCTGTATCATATATCCAGGCATTTTGCTTACGAGGAAAAGAAAATAATTCAACCATAAAAATACCTGAAGTGCTGGCCCCCTGCCCAGCCTTGGCATTCTTATTTTTGCGACACTCCTCAAGCAACAATGGACAGTCACGCTTCCAGTGTCCAGGAGTGTTACAGTGGTGACAAGCAGCCGCATCCTTTTTGGGATAATCCTTCTTGGGAGGAGGATTCTGCTTCTTTGGCTTTTGCTGATAAGTCACAATCTGCTTGCCCTTGTCAGCTTTGCCCTTTCCTTTCTTGTTCACATGTTTCGGTTTACCGGGCTTAGCTACTCTATCACCTTTTATTGCCATAACAGCAGGTGTAGGAGCTTTCTTAGTGAGTGCCTTCTCATGCTCAATAAGCATTGCATGCAATTCAGAAAATGTCTTCCCCTTGCAATGCATGTTAAAGTTGCGCACAAAATCACCATATAATTCCTCATTGAGGGATTTGTTGATGAGGCCAACTTTAACGTCTTCTACAAACCCGCAATTAAGTGCATCTAGTTGGTCAAGATAACCTTTCATTTTAATCGCATGATCACTTACGGTTGTTGTTGCGTCCTGCTTGCACTTGCCCAAGTTGTCAAGTACATCATACAATTCAGCCATAGGAGATTTCTGAAACATACGTGTCAGTTCATCAATCATGTTTTTCGGGCCATATTTCTCAAACTGTTTTACCAGTTGATCATCCATCCCCGATAGCATGAGACAAGCCGCATCATTGTGCTTGTCATAGGCTTCATTGTACTGCCTAAGTATTTCATTGGGCGAGTTTGCAGGAGGAGCTTCTGGAAGGTCCTCAGTAAGACATTCAGAACGTTTGGCAATTCTAAGAACAAGCCTTAGATTTCGATACCAAGCATTAAAATTCTTAGTCCTAATCAGTTTTTCCTTTTCAAGCATCATCTTGAAACAGGAAGTTAGGTTTGACGAGTTTCCCGGTTGGGCCATTTCTACAGAAAAAGTTCAAAAGTTAGTACTTTCGATAATTTAAACATTTCATGAAAATTAAACACCCATTGGTTAAAAAAAAACCATTTAATTTTCACTGAAAACTAGGATCCTAATTGATGTCGTTTCATCACATCAGCTGAGGCTGCTAGCAATGAAAGTACTCAAGAAGGTACGGGATCACCCAATTGCCAATGTCAAATTGCAATTCCTAGAAATCTTGGGACTTACATTATATTGCCAACATCAGTTGCAAAATGTAAGCATGTTTCATCCCCAAATCTTTATGCCTTGACGCCGTTTCATTACATCAGCTGAGGCTGCTAGTAATGAAAGTGCTTAATTAAGTTAACCAATTTAGAAACGTGTAAATTGACGCCGTTCCATCACATCAGCTGAGGCTGCTAGTAATGGAAGTGCTCAATTTTCCCCTATTGACTTCATTCTTTGAATCATCACATCAGCTGAGGCTGCTAGTAATGATAGAATGTCATCTTAGGTGTTTCCATGTTAATTGGTCGGCATATCACTTAAATTTATAAGGGTAATACAATTTTGATGTGTTAAATCAAAAAATATGTACAAAGATGTCATGCATTCATCTTTGTATCATATATGTTTTCAAAACAAAATCGTTTACTCATTCGTAGCTCAAATCATCAAATCTTTTAATTGAGGCGTTGAGCAAATTACAACATTGCCTTAAGATGCTTCGTACTTTTTCATGGTGTACTTGGTAAGTCTATTATTGACGCACAGGCGAGCGGAGGGACGACAGCCGCCGAAGCTGGTTAAAACCGTGCCCCTTTAAGGTCACAATTTAATGTGAGGCAACCTTAAACCCACTTTATAGTTTGTCAATAATAGGTCCGCCGCTTCGACCACTTTTGTACAGTTGCAATTAGTCAACTAAAAAATTATGATTTTCTTGCTAAAATAATTAATGTAGTAAATTTATTATTGCTAGTCTCGCCTGAGAGCAAATTACCGTGCGAAGCGAACCACTGTCGGCACATAAGACTTGGCAATAAATAAAATTACTACAAAGGTTTCATAGTTATTAGTCTTATTTATTTTTATTCTGAAAAATTACCCTCTTTTGTAGTTTACAATCCATCATAATATTAAACACAAAAGATCAAGTAATTACACAAAAAATAAATAAACACATAATAACAAATATATGATCATCCACGATATCATATAGCCACATGCAAACCTTTTTCAATAAATCCTAATATTAATTCTATGTGAAATTTTTAAATGTATGTAACTAACAAAACTCCCATTGGTTTTCGAGCTCATTGTGCCCAATGGTCCACAGACGCCAAATAATTTGGCCGCGTAAGTTTTAGTTAGTTAGATACCACATTGCACATAACCTTTTAATTAATATTTATTGAGGTCTTCCCCAATTTAAGATTTATTTTAAACATGTAGCAAACAATTCAAAACAAAACATACAAATCACACCATGACAAAATATGCAAGATTTTGTCATGGATACCATATTGATCACATAATCATGCATCACATATTATTATGTCAATATTAATTGTACGTATCTAATTAATTAGTAACATCACATACGGTACTTACTAATTAATCCCTAAAAATTTTCATGCAATCCTAGGGTTTCTCAAGTTTTAATTAAAAACCTAAAACCGTAATTTTAATTAATATGGATCGAACCATATTAGGGTTTCATAAAAAAATAAACAAACCCTAATTTTAATATTGCATGTAATCTCTACAAGATTAAATTTTTAGGTTTAAGTAATTAATTACAAGTTCTAAACGAGGCTCATGATGCCACTGTTGGAATATATGAACTATAAATAAATCATAAACACATAAAATCATCAAGCACACGCAGCGGAATAGATCTACAAGAACATGTAATTAATTAAACATAAATAGATATGTACCTTATTGATTCCTAGCAAGAACAAGGAATCTCTTGAACAAGAACAAGTTATAAACCCTAATAGGATTTATAGGTGGATCGAACTAAACCAAGATCACAAGCTAAAGGAAGCTTGTCACTCGTTCCTGTACACACGTAATGATAGCGTTTCAATGAGAAAAGCTAGGTTCTTGATCACCAATAACCAAACACTTTATAGCTTTATTAGAATCGACCAAATCCAAGTGGATTTAGAAAGAGGGTCGATCGTTGGAGCTAGAGGGAAGAGAGGAGAAGAAGTTTGGCTAAGTTGGGGATTCAAGACTAGAGAAAAACTAAAACACAATGAATGGTATTTATAGTTTTTCTTTTCTTTGTGCCCAAGCTAACCGAAACCGACTCCTAACCCTAATGGGAGAGGTTCGGCCGATCAATGCATCCCACAAGGGATTCTAGATCCTTCTTTCCTATTTTTCACAATTAGTCATTTAACGGTCGTTAGTTAAAACCCCGTTAAGTACTAACCGTCGTTAAGTGTTTTTATTAGTGAAATGAATAAATAAATATAATGAAATATATATTTAATTATTCATCATTGAAACTCTCACGTTAATGTGTGCAATCCCGAGCCTCGGGTTCGAAACCGGACATACGTATATTAATATTTGGGATAATTACTAAAATAGCCCGATTGCCCAAGTGCTAAGAGTATCTGTCCCGCTCACAGAAAATTCCCCCCTTAGCCCAGGGCAACTGATCCGACGGACCACAGGACGCTACGTCATCGACCAAAATACCTCAACAACTGTTGCTACGATGTATAAGGGATGTATTGTATTTTGGGCAACTTTTGAATTTTGGGCAACAAATACATGAACAAAAGGATATTTTGGTCATTTTACGTGCATTAAAATTAGAAACTTGTTATTAACATAAGACCACAACTCGATGGATTCAGATCTAGCTCTCAATCAAAACAAAAATAAATCCCTATCACTCTCACGCATAACAAATCATACACAAACAAAAAAAAAACACAAACTGCACTCACAAAAAAATCCAAAACAACACACACAACACAAACAAAGTCAAAACCCAGAAAATTTACACACACCAAAACCCAGATCCATCACAGATTTCGATCAGTGGTGGTCGCTTGTTCGGTCTTCTCCTTCGTTTCGTGATTACCAGATTTGCATATACGTCTTTCTATGTTAGCATGTCATAATCGGGTTAAACATGTAAAGTATCTGTTGTATGTGCATAGACTAGCTCCTCCGGTGACGGAAGAAAAAGAGGTGGTCCTGGTGAAGGAAGAGGAGGTGGTTTCGGTTAAGGTTGAAGAACAAGCTGTTGCTGTGGAACAAAAAGATTAAAAGATTGAAGATGATAATAATGATATAATTGATCTTCCAAAAAGTAAGTTTAATCTTTTATCGATTGTTCAAGTAAGTTTAATCTTTTATATCTGTAGTACTATAGTTTTGGTATTTGTTTGTTCAAGTAAATTAAATTTCTACATCATCAGCTATTTATCAAGCTTCCTAATCTGTCCTAAAAGGCAACCAATCAAAAACTTGCTACGATTTATCTATAAAACTGTGTAGAGGTTATAGATAACATTTGACTACTAAACAGTGTAAATATTACACTTTTCTGAAATTGTGTGAACTTTGTCTAGTGGACACTTCTTTTGGAACGGAGGGAGTATCATGTGTTCTGAGTTCGGCTTGTTATAATGTGTTTTGAGCTCACAATTGTATTCAAACACAAACTCGATAAAGTTCAATTTGATCAAGACCGAATCGAGTTCGAGATCGAATTAATCATGAAAACCTTGACACATGCTCTGCTCTACTTCTAGTATTTGCAGTTTGCTATTGCATCTTATTATCCTGTAACTACCTTGAAAGTAATATGATAATTTTCATGTCCTGTCTGACAATCTAGGAAATGCTACAGAAGCCTGAAGTGGAAGGCGAACAGCCTGCGACAAAAGAAATGCTACAGAAGCCTGAAGAGGAAGATGTTGTTGGTAACGGGTAGTTGACTTGTACTTGATTTGACTTTTGCAGGACATTATGTTACATGCTCAGTTCTTGGAAAATAACAAGCAATCGGACGGAGATAAGACTATCATAGTAACTTGCAGTTTCACTCCGGGTTCATGCTCCTTGACTGCATATAAACTTACGCCATCCGGCTATGAATGGGGCCGTGGAAACAAGGATACAAGAAGCAATCCTCAGGGGTATCTTCCAACTCATTATGAGAAGGTCCCAATGCTTCTAAGTGACCGTTTCTTTGGTTTCTATATGGTAAAAAACTCTCGCTAATAGTTAGACTGTTATAGTAAATTACAAAAATGGTCCATATGATTTGCTCTTACGAATATGAGTCTTTAAAAATGTTGTTTGCTTTCATATTTGGTGCTTCGCATTTGACCCTTTAGGGACCGAAAGTGAAAAGTTTTACATACTTGAGGAAGCAATAAAACAACAGTGCTTCTAGAGACCATATCCGTAATTATATTGGCAAGTGACCAGTTCTGGAATTTTGAGCAAACGACATTGACCATTCATCTTATTTAATCGTATTTATTACTTCTAGTATATATAATTACTATATATATAATTTGTCGTTTAAAACGACACCGTTTCTTTTTCGTCATTTAGGTGCAAAGCTTACGTCATTGAGTGGGAGCCCAGTCCAGCCCTTTTGGAGCCCAACCGGCCTTTCCCTTTTTTTTTTTTTTTTTTTTTTTTTTTTTTTTTTTTTGTCCTTTTTCTAGAGACGCCGCCATTCTTTTTTTTTAATAGTTATCTCTTTTACGTTTCTGGAAATATCGTGAACACCAGAAGAAGAAGTTGCCATCCGTTTCTTTCGTTACTGGGTTTATTTGGTTGTTGTTCGTACGCTTATTATTGCTTTGTTCTTGATGTTTGATTGTTTGGTGAAAATTTCTAATTGAAACTAACCTCAAATTACTTCTGTTTAGGTTTATGTGTCTGGAAACTTCGTGAACAGCAGAAGACGAAATTGGTATCCGTTTCTTTCGTTAGTGCCATTGTTTGATTGTTGTTGCTACGTTTATTATTGCTTTGTTCTTCATGTTTAATTGTTTGGTGGTAACCTCTGATTGAAACTAATCTCAAATTACTTCTCTTTAGGTTTATGTATCTGGAAACATTGTAAACAGCAGAAGAAGAATTTGGTATCGGTTTCTTTCGTTACTGCCTTTACTTGATTGTTGGTGGTACGTTTATTATTGCTTTGCTGTTAATGTTTAATTGTTTGATGATGACCTTTAATTGAAAGTAATCTGAAATTAGGTCTCTTTAGTTTAGTTACATGATTTATCCGTTAACTGCTGTTACTGATATATTCTTTTATATTATGCGTTCGCCAATTTTAGTAGCCGACTTTTTGATATACTTTTAACTTACTTCCAATGTGCGTCCTTGCCATCTATTTTCAGTATTTTATTCATTATTGTTGTTTCTTATACCTTCTTTTTACCTATCATTTTCATCATAATTTATTTTCCATACCTTTTTATCCAGCCAGTGCTACTTCCAATGTGCGTCCTTGCCATGTATCCTTACTTGCTGACCGTTACAACAATATTCAACAAGGTTTGTATGCCGATTTTTGTGTGTGTATGCAGTCCACTAATTTATGTTTGTGTTACTGATTTCTTTACTGTTTTTAGTTTCTAATAGTCGCTTTGTTATTTGTTACCAGGTCCCCTGGTTGGGATGGGTAATCTGGAAGTTGATGTGGCTAAATCTATTCGAGGAGCAGATTTCTTGGGTGTTGACCCGCATGGGAGATCATATTATAGCAGCTGTGGTTACGTTTTGGTGTAAGTTCTTTATATTATTTTTACCAGTAAAGTAATTTTTTTTTTCTGAATTGGATTGTTTTTTTCTCTTATCAAGAACTTAAGTTAATCACTTGCCTCGTTGGTAACTAATGTCTGTTATTGATTGTGCGCCCTAGGTTCCTGAGAACGGTCCTTGGAATTACAATTTCATGAGAGTGAAGCATAGAACAGGCGTGATGTACGGAATAAAGCTGGGAACCCCACGAGAATACTATCATGAAGATCACAGACATTCACATTTCTTGGAGTTGATCAATTTGGAAGAAGACGATGTGGCCAATGGAGATTGGGAAGACACATTTTCTTGAACAAAATGCTATCTCAAAATAGTATTAAATATATAAGGCGCAAAGATTGTGTAGATATTTTACGACTCTATGTTCATGGATTATAATATATGGAACCTGTGAATGGCAAGACTTTAACAAATCTTTAAATGTGTGCTAACTATAAGAAAAACTGTGTTATTCATCATTTCTTAGTGTTTGTGGTTTTACATTTGTGTTTATGTGATGAAGTGCTAACCTTGCTGCTAACCTTAGTACTGCTGCTCGGGTATTTTTACTACTGCTTGCGAGTTCTTTGAACTACTGCTCATGGTTATTGGTTTATGCTGTTGAGATATGATGTGGTTTCATGCAAAAATTCAAATATTTGCATGGTGATTTTGGACTTCGGACAGTGAAAAGCAAGAAAGCAAAACTTGGAGTACACAATATTTATTTGTTTTGTATTTTTTGGGCAACTTTTCCAAAAAATACAAAAGTTGCCCAAAAAATACAAAAGTTGCCAGCAGGAACTACATACCTGCCAGCATGAACCAACTATACTAACAGCAGAAATGAAATAACTTTTGTAATTTTTTGGGCAACTTTTGTATTTTTTGGGCAACTTTTCCAAAAAATACAAAAGTTACTTGGCAACTTTTGTAAATTTTGGGCAACTTTTCCAAAAAATACAAAAGTTGCCCAACTATACCAGCAGGAACTACATACCTGTCAGCATGAACCAACTATACTAACAGCAGAAATGAAATAACTTTTGTAATTTTTTGGGCAACTTTTGTATTTTTTGGGCAACTTTTCCAAAAAATACAAAAGTTACTTGGCAACTTTTGAAATTTTTGGGCAACTTTTCCAAAAAATACAAAAGTTGCCCAACTATACCAGCAGGTACCTGCCAGCAGGAACCAAGTATACTAACAGCAGAAATGAAATAAGTTCTATTTTAATAATTCCTGTGGGTATACAGGTGGGAATATTCATCGGCGTGTTCATAATGTTAGCATCAACCATCGGTGCGTTCAGGAATATAATTGCTGACTCCTCAAGCTACGACTTTTATCAGTAAATTATCAGATTAACTGGTATTGTATTTATGACTACATGTTTAAAACAAGTCGATAATATGTTTCATATTGGAAATGCGTGTTTGTAATAGAAACATAAGGACAAAACTCTCAAGAGGGTTGGATACATATACATGAATCATACTTGTTTGGTCTATAAAGTTATCTGCAGTATCTTGTGGTGTCTGATAAATATTCATGTAATCACATTACGAAACAGTGACTCAGAAACAAAACAAGCAAGCTGTATTTGTATGTATACGAACGCAACATTGTAGTAAATGAATGCATTTGCACTTATTCATGTAGAATTTGAGACAAGAATAACGGCAACAGAGAAATTTTGATTTATGTGGAGTTAGAAAGCATGTATCATGTATGGCGATAAAATGCTGCGAAAACGTCACAAGTTGAAGCAAATTGTGTTTCATCATCAATTACCATAAAGATGCAACTGATATAAATATAATCTATTTCTGATGACAGTAGCTTAGTGCTGTTTTTAATCAGTATTTTTTTATTTCTACGAATTCAAGCTTGGTCAAAGTGTCAAAAGTCTAAACAATATCTTTTCTTCACGCACCAACTTCCTATCTTCTGCAACAAAGTAAGTAATGCATATGGTTAGATAGTAGTTAAATCAAGTTAGCACAAGTACTTTCCCATCCTAAGGAAATCATACAAGTTTGACTTTTTGAGGTCAAACCTATGCGTTTTTAAAGGTAAATAATTATAAAAGTTCCGAGTTGAATATCAATATGGTTGTAGGCTTGTAGCATGTGTTTCATAATAAATATCATTATCAAATTATCAAAAAGAAAAACAATAAAAGACCCATATTGATTTGAAGGTGGAAAGTAATGATTTTGACCTCAAAAGTCAAACTTGTAACAAAAGAACTCTTTTTGTTTCTTTCTTAATATGAGGAAGATGATGATCACGTACCATTGTCAGTAGCAAGAATCATGATTCGATTGTAGAGAAAAATGATTGGATTCCAAAAACAATGAAAAGTATTCCACCCGATAACGCAATCTGCACGAAATATTCCAACAATTTATTTCAAACGTACAAACGACTGAACAAGACAATGATCACACAAATCAATAAATTGACATACAAATCTGTCTGATATTTGAGTTGCCAAACTCTTCCCACCAAAGACAGCAGCAGTCTGACACAAAGCTTGCCCTCTAACAAAGACACAAATCCGTTAACCAGGTGTACTTAGAGTCAAAGTTATAGTCAGCTATAGACTGAATCAACTTACAAGATCCCTCCAAGAACAAAGCCCAATGGGTTCTCAGCTGCAGCCAAACCAATTGTAGCCAACTGAAGAAAGTTGATGTGTTTAGAGTCAAAGTAGAAGTACAGAACGAATGACCAAATTGATTAAATGCAGTTTCTATGATATTACTTTCAAGGTAGTTACAGGATAATAAGATGCAATAGCAAACTGCAAATACTAGAAGTAGAGCAGAGCATGTGTCAAGGTTTTCATGATTAATTCGATCTCGAACTCGATTCGGTCTTGATCAAATTGAACTTTATCGAGTTTGTGTTTGAATACAATTGTGAGCTCAAAACACATTATAACAAGCCGAACTCAGAACACATGATACTCCCTCCGTTCCAAAAGAAGTGTCCACTAGACAAAGTTCACACAATTTCAGAAAAGTGTAATATTTACACTGTTTAGTAGTCAAATGTTATCTATAACCTCTACACAGTTTTATAGATAAATCGTAGCAAGTTTTTGATTGGTTGCCTTTTAGGACAGATTAGGAAGCTTGATAAATAGCTGATGATGTAGACATTTAATTTAGGACAATCCAAAAATAAAGATGTTGACACTTATTTTGAGACAGAGTGAGTATGAATTATCGTCAAATATTGGTGTACAATTTTATTCGAGCTCGAAATGACCTTGTTTGATCAAAAGTAATTGTAATACATACTTTGAGCTTTCAATACTAATCATGACGAGCTCAAGCCTGCGTCAACAAGACTAGTGAAGCTATCAAATTGAGTTCTATATTAGGCAAAAACTGCTGATTCAGGCTAAAGCTCATCTTGTTATGCAGCCCTAACTAAAATCCATAATAAAAGCAACATCAGAGATTATGTTCAAAATTAAATAGTGTACCTCGTCGGTGTGTGTTTCCAAAGTAGAATCTGTAAGCTGAGAATTGGTGGAGCGTGATATTATGTCAGTTAGATATGCAGACAGATTATCAGCTGGTGTAGTAGCAGGATGGGACCCGGTGTTGACCAACTCTTCATTGCCATATTCTATAGGCCAAACTAAAGGAAGATTTGGCATATTGGCCATTACTACTTGAGCAAGTAAATCAGCAGATATACTGCTAATGAGAATTTCTAACATTCCAGCAGATTGTTCACCCTGTGCAACCAACGAACTAAACATAGAAACAAGCTGCTGTACCCGTCCATTGTCTGCATTTACTTTTTGGCTTGAAGAATTCCCAACTACATTGCCCTTTGAGTCCTCATTCAGATTAGGTGTTGGTTTAGCACACTTTCCAGGTACACCATCATCTTTATTCAAATTGCTAACATCCTGCACTTGAGACCTTTTCCTTATACCAGGAGAATTACTCGCTTCTAATGAGGGTTTTACATCCTGTAAGAGGACCGTCCACTTGTCACTATTCCACATAAATACTTTTGACTGCACACAAGCAAAATGGGTAACTCAAAACAAGCAACTTACTTGTGCCAATTGACGAATTACCCCGAGAAACTTCACGAAGGGCTTCTTCAGCCAACCCACCAGCTTTCATATCTCTAAGTGATCCAACTAGACGATCCCGCCACTATTAAGAGAATATAACATAGTTTAAGGACAGTATGAAAGCCAAAAACACTCCACAATATAAACAGTATTTTCTTGTTGATTTATAATTTCTTAGAATTAAGTTCTTATGCCAAAGAACAACAAACAAGGATAAGCATATATGGGTAGAAACTTGATCTAAGTCCAGTTTTGTAATAAAGGAAATAGTTACCGGAACAGCACCCGGGTGTGTGCATCTCAAGCAGGAAAGGAAAGCATTCTTTAAAGTATGATGCACTCCAGAAACATGACCCGATTTCACAGCAGAACTTGATGGATCCAAACCAAGTAAAACTGGAAGTATGCGCCCATAAAATGCAGGCCTTTTCTTTGCAATTGCTGAAAGACTGTAAAGCATGATTAAGGAATTAGTGAAAGTGTTTTTTAAGAAGCATAAGCAATGGTAAAGAGTACGAAATTTATAGGAAAGACAAATCTGCTCATTCTTGGACTGTTCAACTTCTGGATTTGGGAAGTCGTAAGAAATTTCACATCCCAAAATCATTAGTTGCTTAAAAAGAACAATTTTCTAAGTGGTGTGTGAATATACTGAAAAAATATATATTATAAGGAGTTAACTCATTTACAATTATCGCTTTTCAACATAACTGAGTATTTTATAACTACCAAATCACAGTTTGAGACCATGAAACTGATGCAAAAATCTATATCACTCCATCCCTCTTCCCTCCTATATCTGGTTTTCCACAACCTAAAACAATTGACATACTAATACTCTTTCAACTTTTACTTATTAACTCTTTAAAAGTAGAGACAATTACTACAACTTTGTGCGAGCCTATTGAAGCACATGAGCCATACATGAAAGTTGCACATGTCATGAATCCCAGTTGACTCTGGCCAAATCCAAAAGAATATTGGATGTACTAGTTACAAAGTATAGTTGTAGATATTAATATTGTGCACGTCAAGTTCTACAAAGGAAACCCCATAGCATATGCATATGTGGCCAATACAAATATACCTCTTGATTAACACGATAACCACCATATTGCTGAGTGATTTAACAGCTGGATATCTTAGCTGATCAAGCAACAAACCCAGGTTCCGACTGGCTTCAACGGATAGATCACCAACATTAAGTATGGGATGGCCTCCACGAAGCCATGCTATGTTAAATTCATCTGTCAGGCAAGTGTCATACAGATAACATCAATAACCACACACCCACAAAAATAAGATACAACAAAGAATTTATAAGTATACCTGAAGAAGTTTGATCTGCGGGTGGTTCAGAAGAAGCACTAGGATCAGCTGTATATAATAAAGTCACCGATTCCACGAATTTCAGTGCAAGCAACTTTCTCCCATCGCTTCCAGGCTAAAATTACATAGCAATAGAGAATTAGCCTGCATATATCATGCATAAAGGTTGTGCCAAATCATTGAATTTTTCGGTTACCTGGTATGCCATCGAATATATTTCATCTTTAAGCTTCAACACCCATGCCCATGATGACTCGAGAGAATCATCCACCTCGCTTGAATACAGACCCTGAAAACTAGAGCTATGAGTATCTACAATGCTATATATTTAAAAAATCACACTTGATATGCATGGTCATCGGGGAAAATCAAAGTTTACATGTTTAAGCTCCAACGGGCTACATATTCGAGAAAAAGAAACTGCATTGACATTATCACGACTATTGCATCTTTACTAACTTAATACGGGTCTCAGAGCCTAAAGCTTTAATAAATCAAATTAACAGATAGGATGCGAATGTACCTGAAGTGCAATTTCCGTAAGAGCCCGTCTGAATAAACTGATTCCAGAGGTGATCGCCTGTCTAGCAACTGCAGGTGTACCATCTCTTAGGAGAGTTATCAATAAAGGTACAATATCGGGCAATAATTCTGTATTATTCAACCCAACGTCACCAACGATCCTACAAATGAGAATCAATAAATGAATCAATCAGCAAGCCCGGTAAATTTTCTAATTTGTAAAGACAAAAACTACATACATTGCACATCGCAAAAGCAACTCCACCTATGAATTCTAAGATAAAGTGAGACGGGTATAGGCAGGCCTCATGAGCCAGTATTTTTCTCATTGTTTTTTTTTTTCTTTTGGGTAAAGGGCGCATGTGTATAAGATGGATGTTTCCATATATATTTATTAGAAGACTAGTTGAGGGTGTTGTAAAGGGCGCATGTGTATAAGATGGATGTTTCCAACAGTTAGGAGTTGTGCGGCCTTGTATCTAATTCAATCATATTTTAGATATCGGGTTGTTCTTCTGAAGGCTCTTCACAAATAATAAAGGTGACTATAAATTAATTGTCTTCATATCATTTTTAGCACAATGATGCATGTTACCCGGCTATTAAAGGTAGTATTGCCAACATTTGTTGCAACATTTTATACTTTTATGGGCACACAAATCCAAACAGATTGTCCCTTGGGACATTTTATAACCCAGCAACCAAATTACCAAACAAATCAACATCAACACACAAATGTTATTAGCGTAGTTTGGTTCCAAAACGACTTGTGCAAACTTAATTCGTGGGGCACTTACACAGACTTTAAATCGCAAACTTACAAACACTCCACAAGCACAAAATAGTTCTAACACGCTCATTTCATAGTTTACGGATGAAATATATCCTAACTTAACTAGTACACAGAAGAGATACTCCTGAGCAATTCTACAATCCTAGGGGAGGTAAAATGAGCAGGTCATGGGGGCTTGATAATGGGCAAGCTTTTACTAGAAGTCCATAAAAGGCCAGGTCAAGTCGACGCGATTTATAAACAATATACTGATCCGATTGGGTTTAAACTCTATATACAACTAATATTAAAAAAATATTTTAGTTAGTTTGTTAAAATATCTAACCATTATTAAGCCCCCATGACCTGCTCAGTTTACCTCCCCTACACAACACACTTACATAAAGCATATACTTAAAGTTCTCAGCAAATACCTTATATTAGATATCGCAAGATAACTGTCAACTGGAGATCATCAACTTTTATCACTCACACAAGGACATTGTTAATCCAAAAGCTACATGTGTTTCAGTCTATGAGGTCCAACTATCAGATCCATAAAAGTGAAACGTTCAGTTGGACAACCATGTGTTTTGCCAATCGTACTAAATTGATAATAATGTCCATACCTTATCTACAAAGTGAAGATATAATAAAAACAACTTATTGTTGACAGGTGAAGACGGATCCTTATTCCCACTCAGAATCGAAAAACCCCGCATCCTTCATCTCAGAGTAGTAAGCAGTATCCAAGAGCAAATCTTCCTCCTAATATTAAAATCTCAGAGTAGTAAGCAGTATCCAAGGACATGGTAGTTTACGGCGGCGATGTGAGTGAGTGAAGTGAAGGGTGGTGTTTGGTTTGATTTGATTTTAGTGAGTGAATTGTGGGCGCGAAAATGCTTTTTATTTTGGTCCAGTCCTGGTTTTTAGTAGTATGAGTAATATGTGAAATGACAAAAAAACCATCTGTACAATATACGGTTGCCCAACAAATAAAAGTTGCCCAAAAAACACTGCTGTACAATACGTGATTATACGAGTTGCCCTGGGCTAAGGGGGGAATTTTTTGAGATCGGGACAGATACTCTTAGCACTTGGGCAATCGGGCTATTTTAGTAATTATCCCTTAATATTTATACACAAAAACTAACAAACTGTACCAGAGACTTCATACCCTTCGACTTGGGCAATTGTTTGAATCCATTCACTTAGTATGAACGGCCTTGTTGCATGGATCATTACACTTGACAGGAAATTTGTAAATATCTGTGCGGAAATTATGTTTGAAAACCATTATTCGCAATAGAAGTCTTAAGTGAAAATAAACAAGAAGTCTTTACGTATAATGAGGTAGTACCTCACGGCCTGCAAGTGTAAGCAATACAGTACCAAGACCTCCAGCTGTGACCCATTTTTGAGTAGAGAAACCCAGCAACTCCATGAATAATGAAATAGATGCAACCCACACTGCAGAATAAACAGCTTTTCCAGCAAATTCATAACCCATCTGTAAATCAAAAGATACAGAATATAAGAACTTAAAAGTCATTTAGTAGTACTTATCATACCATCATAATAAAAGCAACAATAAACAATTGGTTGAAAACGAGGGTTTTTTTGTATGGATTGGGTTGGGTTGACCCACAAAACTTTTAGTCTATAGTTATTATAGCTTCTATCAACAAGGAGTATCAAATATGATTACGAAAATCCTTTAAATTTTTTATAAAATGATTTAGGAGGTTTTAAGCAATTAAAAACATTGCGGGCAACTTTCCACCCTGTTGAGCCATTTGACAAGTTTCCTTTTTGGCTAAATTTTTATTTTTTATACTACACGTTTAACTCGCTAGAGATCAAAACTAGCCTGAATCAATCCATTTATAAAGTGGGTCAAAATTATCACATACGGTGAAAACTATAGAGTATGACTACATGTAAAATCGAATAAAAGAAAATATTGATAGGACATGGGACATAATTTATGCTGAGACCACAACAGTTTATCCCTTCCAGCTACATATATATGCTTACATATATACATACATACATATAATATCTATGTGTACATACATATATACTTTCCAAAGAATTTAGATATGCTAGAGTCATAGATACATACAGATCTTACATCGCTAGGATCCTTTTTCTCCACAAAGAATTTATGTGTTGTATCAAGCTGCCAAAACAAAATACAGGATCGTCTAAACATCTAGTGATGACAAGACAAAAAAAGAAAAACCTTCCCAAGCATATGAACAAGTTATTCAATAGTGATGACTCCCACCAACCAGCCACCATCTACTCATGTAATGAACTAATAGATAGGATAATGGGTTCCAATTGCTTAAGCTTTACCATGTAAGATGTAACACAAGATAGTTTATTACCTCGATAAGCAATATGCAAATGCAAAAACTGTAGACAATGAATGAACAAAATTCAGAAGCCGTTGCTTGACAACTTGGCTTGGTGCAGATGGTAGGATAACTGGTTCCAGTACTCTGCAAATATGAGTGACTGTTCAGCAAAAAAACCGACAACAAATATCTGGTAATAGTAATACTATAGCTTCTTTCAACTTCTATAATGATGTTACTTTTACCTGCATATAAGGACAACACCACCCCATAGCAACAGCGGTTGGATGTAAGATGACATCACCTGATGTTCTTTACTCTTGGTCCAACTATTATCGTTTTTCTATACAAAGAAAATATGGTATCAGGCTATTAGCTACTTAAGCTCATAAAACCAACTTGATCAATATATATATATATACCTGCCAAAAAAGGATCCTACACGCACGTAATAATGGTCCAAGACCCCATGCAGCAAAAGCAATAATTCCAACAGCTGGAATCAATTGCACAACAAGAGACCAACCATGAAAAGCTTCATATGTTGGAATTAAATAATTTGACATTCAAATAAATAAATAACCATAAACATCAAAGCACACAATACGCGGAAGCAAGGATCATAGTTAACATGTAATAAGTAATACCGAAAAATAAATAGGAAACGTACCTTTTGATCTTAGCTAAACAAAGATCCAAACTTGAACTTCTCTTCTCTTGAACAACCAAAAAGATTAACGTGGAACCCCTTACCTATTTGTGCCACAATCCAAGATTGATTACTAAAGTAAGTAATCAACGAGTTCTCGAACACACGTACTATTACTCGACTAATGAATGATGCTAGTGATTAGACACGGATTAAACCAAAACTATCTTTTGTTTAATAAAATCAAATCTATTTGTTGAAGACACTGATTTGATTGTGCACTAATGTCAATGGACTATGATGCAAAAGCAAAGACAATACCTATTATTGTGACAGTCGATTTTGTATTCTTCAAAGGCAAAGGACGGTGACTTTTTGTGTGTCAGCTCAATTGCACAAAAAATCATAATATTTATAGTGAATAATAGATTTGTCCCCAAGAAATCGATTTAGGGTTATGATTTCCTTAATCCGATCGGCCCTAGCCCATGGATGGGTTCTAGATCATTCTTGAGTCTCAAATTTCACTAATAGTCCTTCCACTTTTTACTTAACGGTCGTTAGTCAATTTGGTTAACTACTTAACGTCCGTTAATCGTCATTTCGTGTCCAAATAATTAAAATACATAACTATTATATATATTAATTATTTACGTTAGTCATTCATACGTAAAGTGTGCAATCCCTCGCTCCCGAGTTCGAATCTAGTCATACACGATAATATTTTTCCAATAAAACTCTAACAGCTCCCACTTGAAAATCTATTAAAAGTGTAATGACATTGGTTAGCGTCTAGCAACACGCCAATGCCCCCAGAACAACTCGGGTGGTGGTTCTCCTGGAAAAAACCATTCGATGATAAATCATCATAGGCATCCTTTTGTTTCTAATACCACATTAATAAAGATATGGATCTAAGTCATTCTTCATTAATAATTCTGTTTCTCGTTGTTTATGATTAAATAAGATTACCAAATCTTCTGAACTATTCAGTGGAGATCTTAGGTGTGGCCACACATACATCTTACCAATCCTACGAGGGGCCCAGCAGTATTAAACTTCAAACAATTTGAAGGAACAAATTCTATCTTGACTACGAGCATAACTCATGCACTTCGCAACACTTCTGAAAACAATCCGTATAACTACCAGTTACGTATAGCGTTAAATTGAATCACAGAAATGCACTACATGCATGACAGTTATCTGGTATCTCAAGTCTGAGGATAACTATATATACATAAGACTTACTTGATGACAAGATCCATAAAGTAAACTTATGTGGCGGGATTTAGTCCTATATTCAAACAATTTGAATATCATGTGAAATTGGTATGACAACGCATCAATATACTTTTAAGTATATTATACCAATACTCAGATTTACCTTAATTTAATGATATTCCCATATCATTAACTGGCAACGGACAGTTTAGAATATATAAATATATTCAAGGATATAAACATGCAAATATAGGATATATTATTAAGAAAATTATAAACAAACATAACCATTATTTTATTTCATTAAAATAATAACTGTTCAATAACATCCCATTATCCAAACACTAAAATAGATCAATGCATGATAATTCTAATTAATGAATTATGCCTCAAGTCATGTCAAACATACTTGTTGACAAGGAATAAATCAACTAATTTTGATCTATGGGAATTTTGAGAATACTTTGTTTGATGCGTGGTTTTGCGACCTTACAACAGGTTTTACCTCTCGAGGGATCTCAAGAGGCTTGCAATCCCCACCAGGCAGTATACCTGACCGATGTAGTATAGTGTAGTGGCAAGTACCGGGAGATTGATCATTCTCTAGGGGAATAGTGTCGTTAGGATTGAAAAACTACTCTAATAGGTTTAAGGGTGAGGGAAGATTCTTTTTGTATTTTTTATATTTTTTATAAAAGCAAGTAAAATCTCGGGTTTGAAGGAGTGGGCGGAATTAGTTGCTAGTCAACTAACCCAAATAACTACAATTGCAAATAAAATAAAATAACTGAAAATGAAAAGGTTGTGGAACTTATATGGAGAGAAATGTGTTTACTTAGATTTCCTTACTCCCTAACTATCTTTTACCGGTTGATTAGTGTGTATTAATTGCGTGGATGACGGGTGTATTCCTTAATACCAATTGTGGGGTGGCGTACGTACTTCCCCAACTCTACAAGCTCCTACTTCACTCCTATGTCGAGCCGGCTAAGAAGCTCCTAACATGGGATCACTAGAATTCGCTCATGCATTAAATACAACCATAATAACCTTAGTACGCATTGGTTCATGTTTCTTAAGACGTTCAAGCAAGTTACCGTATAGGAGGTTAGCCAGTTTTCTTAAGCCTAACATCGATAAACAATCATCCAATACAATTAATAACACACCAACAACCAATAATCAATAGTTAGGTTTCATTAGATCTAAGCAAACACAAGATAAATCTAGCCTAGCTTGTTAAATAAAAGACAAGAACAAGATATAATCAAACAACACATAGACATATTGAATGATTAATTGATTACTTATCTTCAATTGAACATGGGAGATCCAAGGGTATAAAATCCTTAAAAATGGCAGAAAAATCGTCTAGGGTTTCTCCTCACAAAGTTGCACACTAATGACTAAAAATTGCAAAACTATATATAGAATTTAGGGGCTGACGGCGTCACGTTGTAGGAGGTGACGCCGTCACCTCGCCGCGGCTAGGGTTCCCGGATGGTCTTCCTGACGCCGTCCCTCTTTAATCCTCCAAAATCCACTCTGGCGCGTCAAGAGTTGACGCCGTCACAATTGTGCTTGACGCCGTCTCTCTTTAACTTAAACCGTGATGGCCTTGATCACCTTAAAGGGTGACGCCGTCAGACTTCCATTGTAAAACTTTCTGGCGCGTCACGTGTATTTGTCATATCCACCTCTTTTGCCAAGCCGTGACGCCATCAGGAGCAATCCTTGACGCCGTCACGTGTACTTTTCCAGCAGCTTTGGAGACTTTGTCGTTTTCTTCACTTTTATGCTCCAAAAACGTCCAAAATGCTTCCTTTTCCAGATTTTTTTCTCCAAAGTACCTAAAATGACAAAAGGAACGATTTAGGGCAATATTTGATCAAATAAATACGATTTAGGGCTTAAATGACCCCCTAAAAGTGGTACACTTTTCGCTTCATCAAATACCCTTACACTTGAGATTTGCTTGTCCTCAAGCAAATGCGCTTTTATTCTAATCAAAATACAAGTTAGGGGTCATTTAACGCTAATATAAAAGTAATTACAACAAATAGTCGTTCCACTTTAATCATAATAAGCACGGAGATTACACACTAGCACCTCACAAGTAGTGTTTAGATACTCACATCTCTCAGGTGTCATAAAAGTATATCTCATAAATGAAAATGAATAATATCTCTCACTACCTGTCATAGCAAATAGATTACCATAGGCTTGGGAAAGGATCAAAAACCTCCTCCACTAGGCGTAAGCACCTAAGATAAACTATCAAAGAGGGCTTTTAAACAGGTTATAACGTTAGGTGTAGGGATATGATAAACACGGTTTTGTTGGATAAAGGATATTTTACTGGTGGCGAGTTAAAGATCTTGATTAATTACATGTACAATATGGCGTTGCTAAGCCAAGACTAGACTCGACTTAAGCTAATGAAAGAAATAACAAAAAGATAAAATAAACATAAAATGAAACGGGATGGTAGTCCGTATGTTTTTTTTTCTACTTTTCTTTTTCTCATTTTTTTATATTTTTCTTGATTTTTTCGATTTTTTTTTTTTTTTTTTTTTTTTTTTTTTTTTTTTTTTTTGCATACACTCTTGCCCTACCATCCAAAATAATACATCATAGGGACGTTGGATTCCCCTTACACTTGAACTTTTACATAACTTTACAAATAACTATTCTAATGACTCGAATTAAGATAATCAAAACACTTGGAGTACTTTTAAAATATTTAGCACATATGGGGGTAATAATGTTGTTCTTCCCCATTACTCCATTACACTAGTACTTTACCCATGAGTCCCAATCGTCCCAAAACAATATGTACAAGGATATGACTCGACTTAGCAACCATGTAATCAATTAGATAATTAACTTGGGGTTTAAACAAATGTTGTAACAATAATGCACTAAAGATGAGTGCATACAAGGTAGGCTAAGGCGATTTGGGTGTACATTTAAGTGGGGTGTAAACAAATTCTTCCTTTAAGTAAAATGCTTAAAGTTAGAAACGAAAAGATAGGCTCTGAGGGGTGTACTAGGGGTATCGTGTACTAAAAATGAGTACAACGCAAAGGGTGTGGGAGAATTACTTGACCAATGTAGTCAATGTAATTATAACAAAAACACAGGTGTAAAACAATGGGTTAATCCTAATGCCTCTTATCATGTAGTAAATCTAACTACATGAATGTAGTCTCACTTGTGGCCTCGGAATGGTCCTAACGCAAGTTCTAGAATCTAAGTGCTACCGGTACACACATCATAGCATAAATGCTTTTCCTACCAATTCTAGGGGCGAACCTCACATATTTGGGGGTGGAAAATTTTTTTAGTGGTACGCTTTTTGTGCAAGTCATATAACTCCTATCCGTGAGACGCTCATTAAGACCATAGTTTCACTCCTATATGTTGTAAAAAATTTTAAATTTGGCACTAAAATTGCCTTAACAGGTATTTCTCTCAGTTTTATCACACATCTACCATTAAACAAACGAAAAATCAAGCGTAATTGCATTCTCTAAAGTATCGTACTTTACCCCCCCTTACACTTAAGATGAACATTGTCCCCAATGTTCAAATAACAAGATGTAAAAGTAAATAAGGTAAAAGAATGAAATCAAATACTCCCCTGATTCGCTCGGTGGATAAAGAGGTAACATGGTTAGATCTTCTTCCAAGGTAATGTTGAAGCTCCAAGACTAATGCATCGCCAAAAGCTAGATTCCACATCCATCTCCTTGTCCAAAATAACCTGTTAAACCTGAGAAAACAAACACGAAAACCTGCATAACATCGGCGGGATAAATCTATATAAGGATATAATGCTTGTGGAATGATTATTTTGCAGATTCCTGGAGTTTATAAGTTAGAGATAAAAACTTTTTATGATTCCGGTAGAAAAACAAAACTTTCAAAAATTTCAGAAAATTAAAACCTGACGCCGTTAGAAATGATCTGACAGAATTCTCATGTTAAGTTTCCGGAAAATTTCTGGAAAAACCTATACCTTACTTCCTGGAATTCCTGCAAAACATCATTATGACTCGATACAAGCATTTGACTCAAACAATTACTAATATGTATGTTAATTTAATATTGTTATGATTCATGTTCATTTATTCTAATAAACCGATTTGGATTTCCCTTACACTTATCTTTTGCAAAATACCTTTATATGTAGTTAAGACGAAGTTAAAATCAAGATAAAGCATTTTCACAATTTAGTTTTGAACATGAATTAATAATAATAAAAATTAAACATACATACGGAAGCAAATAAAATCAAACAAACAAATAAATAAACACACAAAGCAAATAAAGCTTGGGTTGCCTCCCAAGAAGCGCTTGTTTTTGTTCGAGTCACGAGCCTGACTCTACCCTTATTTAACGGAAATAGGGGAGGTTTTCCCTACACTTAGGATTAAGTGCGGGTGGAAGTAGCGATACACACCCTTAGGGTGGAAATATGCCACGTGAGGTGAAGGGGGTGAGTGAATGGCTTCCTTCATCCTAAAACTACCCGGATAATATTGGTTTATGGGTGGGTCGGTTCCTCTTTTGTCTCCTAGATGTAAATCTAAGGATGAAAAGTTGTGTAAAGGTTGAGGTTCCGGCTCATCAACACTAGGAAATTCCCTAGAACTAAGAGTAAGGTCATCACTAAAAGTGTTCAAACCTATATCCTCTAGTTGTGCTTGGTCCAAGGGTTCTACCTCCATCGGGATTCCTAAAGTCTCTTCTACTTCTTCCGGGTAAGTCACGGGCGGTGTGGGTGCCTCAAATGATGGTTGAGTATTTTGTGGGCTTATGTTATTTACCTCATCATTCCACGTGTCAAGATCACCTATATCCTCATCAATTGTTTTCTTAGGTAGTGATAATAACAAACCTAGTGCTTCATCCAACTTATGGTTTATTGATACGGCTCTATCCACAATTCCTTGGCAAACTAGGTCGCTTTTCCTATTAGCCTCACTAAAACAAGATCCTAAACATGGAGGTTGTTCATAAGAATCTATCCTAGGTGAAGGCTCATATGATTCATAAGTGTCTCTAAATGAGGTATTTTGAACTTCTTGGTGTTCTAGCCACTCAACCATATTTTGCAATCTTAGAAGTCTAAGTGAAAAGTCCATTTGAAGCAAATTACAAACAAAATCACAAAGAAAAGATAGACTACGAGAAAGCTACAAAAATAGAAAGAAAAATCTCACTTGATAGGAATCTTGTGAGTAGACCTAATAAAAATAAATTTCAACCTAAGCAATAACTACTCCCCGGCAACGGCGCCAAAAACTTGATGCGTGGTTTTGCGACCTTACAACAGGTTTTACCTCTCGAGGGATCTCAAGAGGCTTGCAATCCCCACCAGGCAGTGTACCTGACCGATGTAGTATAGTGTAGTGGCAAGTACCGGGGGATTGATCGTTCTCTAGGGGAATAGTGTCGATAGGATTGAAAAACTACTCTAATAGGTCTAAGGGTGAGGGAAGATTCTTTTTGTATTTTTTATATTTTTTATAAAAGCAAGTAAAATCTCGGGTTTGAAGGAGTGGGCGGAATTAGTTGCTAGTCAACTAACCCAAATAACTACAATTGCAAATAAAATAAAATAACTGAAAATGAAAAGGTTGTGGAACTTATATGGAGAGAAATGTGTTTACTTAGATTTCCTTACTCCCTAACTATCTTTTACCGGTTGATTAGTGTGTATTAATTGCGTGGATGACGGGTGTATTCCTTAATACCAATTGTGGGGTGGCGTACGTACTTCCCCAACTCTACAAGCTCCTACTTCACTCCTATGTCGAGCCGGCTAAGAAGCTCCTAACATGGGATCACTAGAATTCGCTCATGCATTAAATACAACCATAATAACCTTAGTACGCATTGGTTCATGTTTCTTAAGACGTTCAAGCAAGTTACCGTATAGGAGGTTAGCCAGTTTTCTTAAGCCTAACATCGATAAACAATCATCCAATACAATTAATAACACACCAACAACCAATAATCAATAGTTAGGTTTCATTAGATCTAAGCAAACACAAGATAAATCTAGCCAAGCATGTTAAATAAAAGACAAGAACAAGATATAATCAAACAACACATAGACATATTGAATGATTAATTGATTACTTATCTTCAATTGAACATGGGAGATCCAAGGGTATAAAACCCTTAAAAATGGCAGAAAAATCGTCTAGGGTTTCTCCTCACAAAGTTGCACACTAATGACTAAAAATTGCAAAACTATATATAGAATTTAGGGGCTGACGGCGTCACGTTGTAGGAGGTGACGCCGTCACCTCGCCGCGGCTAGGGTTCCCGGATGGTCTTCCTGACGCCGTCCCTCTTTAATCCTCCAAAATCCACTCTGGCGAGTCAAGAGTTGACGCCGTCACAATTGTGCTTGACGCCGTCTCTCTTTAACTTAAACCGTGATGGCCTTGATCACCTTAAAGGGTGACGCCGTCAGACTTCCATTGTAAAACTTTCTGGCGCGTCACGTGTATTTGTCATATCCACCTCTTTTGCCAAGCTGTGACGCCGTCAGGAGCAATCCTTGACGCCGTCACGTGTACTTTTCCAACAGCTTTGGAGACTTTGTCGTTTTCTTCACTTTTATGCTCCAAAAACGTCCAAAATGCTTCCTTTTCCAGATTTCTTCTCCAAAGTACCTAAAATGACAAAAGGAACGATTTAGGGCAATATTTGATCAAATAAATACGATTTAGGGCTTAAATGACCCCCTAAAAGCGGTACACTTTTCGCTTCATCATAGTTCAAGAATTCAATTAATGAAGTTCTTGTATGTGTGCTATCAATTATCTTGATAATTCCACATAATATTTCATAAAATACGTGACATCCTCAACCACGAATTTATGACAAGCAAACTATCTAACCTTTTATAGTTTAAAGTATCCTAATTCTTTAATGTCAAATGCAACTATGCTTACAGTTAAGCATAACTAGTACACATGGCCATTAACTAGGATGAAATCCCACCATGACTAGCATTGAGTGTCACCTCAATCTTATTAGCATCATTGTATGCAAAACGACAATATGCTCTTTAAAATCCCGTAAACTTTAATATCCAATGTGTAATTTTTGATACCTTCAAATCTTACAAGATTTGTTGGCTATATCAATTACGCAACAATTGCTATATGGTTCATACTTAGAATTTTGGAGCTATTCCAGGATGAGGATGTTAATTCTAAATCCAACCATATCCATTACACCAAGTTATCTAATAACATTCAACTAGATATTAATGTTGTAAAATCATCTTTGATCAAGCATGATACAACAAACAACATGATGTACATGAAAAATCCCTGTGTCAAACTTAGATTTGTTCATGTCATATCTTTTCAAAGATATGTATCTATCTAGACTTTCTAATAGTATAATCATCTTCTTATTAGAATTTAATTATTTACCACTTATGTTTATAATAAACATATATTCAAAGGTTGTGAGTTTATTTTCTAAATCTTCACATGAAGTTTTATTCCAAACTAAGGCTTAACATTTAATGCTTATGGAATGTTACTTCCTATATGTTTTGCAACATATATGAAATAAGAAAATAAATTTAACACTCCCACTAGCTTTGAGGAATATTAAGAGACTGTCTTATTTTAATCATAAATCAAAACTAGGATTTAATAATTAAACATAAGTATATCTCCTAGATGCATGCATCAATCCATTCATAAATGATTGCACTTTGTATACTTCTAAAGATTATTTGAATTCAATTACTCCTTTCAATTACTTATCGTCCTCGCACAAGTAATTACTCAAGAAAGAGTTTTAATCTTCCATTCTCAATTTCATATAAATGAAACTAAGAATGAATCATAATCTTTATACATTTAATGTTCTTTAGAAAGAATTCCAATCACAGTTAATTGCTTAAGTGTGTTTGATAATCTTTCCATACATTAAATATGTATACAAACTTTGTCCATTATGATTTCTACTCGGAAATTTAAATCTCTAGCATTTTCATTTCCTTTGTAGAAACTCATCATCATTCTATAGTGTAACTATAGAGCTCAAGATTAATTAAGTTTCCAAAACTAATTTACCTTTATGGACTGCATCTAATCATTCATAGTATGAGTAACTTGCCAAATTCAATATTTGCAACAGGTTTACCATAATCCTGTAACTCATAATCCTCAACATATTATACAAATATTTGAGACATCCTTGCGGATCTATGAATGATAATTCCATCATATAAAGATTTAACATTTACATGTTTAATCCTTATCATGACTTTACTAGTGTATTATTAGAAGATCATGTATCTTGTAATTTTATCTTTTCCAAGATAAAACTCCCACTTGCCGTTAGCAACTTATAGACTATCTATAAATACTTAGCAAGTGGAGCAACACAATACATATTGACAGTTCCTTATATGAAATGTGTTAAAACCTATTCAAAAGCAGTTTAACAAATTCTGAACGTCAATTTTAAGACTTAATGTGATTCATCACATTCCATAATAAATGGTGTCTTAGCAATCTTCTAGGTTGGAGTCTTATTTGATTATATACAATGCATACTCAATTTTCTAACCTTGATAACTTTGGAAGAATAGAAAATATAGTTATCTTTAATCAAACAATAGTTTGATTTTCCTAACTGAACGTACCATAACCATTATGTATTTCATTAGGATTATATTGTAAGACAATCTTACAATATGTAAGATAAATATATTTTGTTTGGTTTATCTATTTACCAACTAAATCAGCTTAATGGTATAATAGAATTTCCAAGCCAATGCATGCTATATAACATAAGTACTTTTTGACTAAGTCACTTCATGTTCATGTCTTAACAAGAAGACATAAACTTGTTATATTCCCAATTTACGTTATAAATCATTGATCAACTCAATGACTTCTTTTATATGTTTAAATAAAAACATAACAATTTAACGTCTTACTTTATTATAAGTCTTGTAACAATTTAAAAGACTTTATATTTATATCTTTACAGTAAAATATAAATATACATAACTAGAGTAATCATGAACACCACAATTTGGTTTCAATAGTATTTCAAGTTAATTTATTTACTTCATATATTTATGACATTCCAAGAATACATAAACATTCAAATTTGAAGTAGTATTAGGTTACTTCATTTATTTATGTCATTTCAATAATACATAAATATTTAGTTTGAAGTAATCTCATTTTCATATTGACACTTGTTCTAATAAGAATTTAATTTAGAACTTGCAAATTAACATAGTTTTATTACATCAGTTGATCTGCTAGTAATGAAAGTATGTAATTTACCTTGTCATTAATATCTATGTCAAGGTCTCACTTACGCTAGATATTAATTTCAAGTGTTCTATTAATTAGATTGTGAATATCAGAACATTATTCTCTTACCTTGCAGACAAGAGAATCCTTTAAATCATATTTCTTTGTGTTGTTGCTTGCACACAATTAAGATTACTCCCACTTGTGCATGGAACAACATCATGTATCAAATAAACAACACGTCAATCGTTTCTTTATGTGATCAATATGATTGTGTCATAGATATTAGTAGATATAGAATCACCTTGTCAAGTAAGGAAACGTACATGACTATCCTTAAACCCACAAGTGTCTACAATTGGAAAGTAATTATCTCAAGAGATTCTAGAGATAATCTGGGTTACTACCAAGATAACAAGCTTGTAGCTCCCACTGAATTACAGATCATTACATTAATATATGTTATTCAGTAATTACAACACTATGCTCCCACTGGATTTGACAACATTATAAGTGTTTCATAACCAGTAAAAGCAAATAGTGTGCTATTTACTTTCCTACACCTTTGAGTAATCCCATAAGTAACAATTACTTAGGTACTAAAGAATGTATTCTACTTTGTAAATGATGGACTATCCATCAATTCAATTAACTTGGAAATAATTGGGCATGCAATTTCTTCCTTAATTTGACTACCATCCCCACAATGGTATGTAGCATCAAAAGTGGTCAAAGCACAACAACTAGACAAAGTGTGCTAGTTTGCCTTTTACCAATTTTGCGGTAACTAGTCTAGCTTCTAATTTAATAACTCATAAAATGTGCAATTTTTCTTAACTATTAAAATTTTGCCATGAGTTATTTCTTAGAATTTAGACAATTCTAATTTTTCATTATACCCTTCTCATTCATGAAAAGGTATGTGGTTTAAGTCTCACTCTTCTCAAAGAAAGTAGACTTGGTTTATTCTTTTAGCAAAGTTGACTCTAGCCTAAACCCTTACGGGTGTAGATCAATTTTCCACTAAAAGAATGCCCCATGTTTACGGTTTTTAACGTTGCATTAATACATTAAAAGAATTTACAAAATTCAATTTTAGTATTTTCAATAATATAATTTTTCAAGAAAAGAAAATTACCCAGGAAATACAATATATCCATTTAATTTTCTTGAAAACTAGGATCCAACTTTCCATAGTTCCACCACATCAGTTGATCTGCTAGCAGTGAAAGTACAAAAGATGGTAACTTGTCGTACAATAATCGCGAAACAATTTCCGACTCCTAAATTTATGGGAATTACATTTGCCAAACAATTTTGCAATGTAAGCATGTTTCTTCCCATCTCATGCTTTAAGTCTCAAGGTCTCACTTATAACTTAATTAAGTCGTCTAATTTAGAAACTTGTAAAT
This sequence comes from Artemisia tridentata subsp. tridentata, assembly GCA_021014915.2. Lineage (NCBI taxonomy): Eukaryota > Viridiplantae > Streptophyta > Magnoliopsida > Asterales > Asteraceae > Artemisia > Artemisia tridentata. The sequence continues at coordinate 511,379,671 of CP139509.1, read as the reverse complement.
TCACATATTCTTATTACACTCAGTTGATCTGCTGGCAATAAAAGTATGTAATTTACCTTGTCATTAATATCTGTGTCAAGGTCTCACTTACGCCAGATATTAATTCCAAGTGTCTCTTATAATTAGATAGCACGTGACTTAAATTTTTAGGGTATTTATTTTGATGTGACAATCAAAATATGTACAAAGAAGCATGCACTCATCTTTGTATCATAAGTTTTACAAAACAATTTTTATTACCAATTCATAAGCTTAAATCAACAAAATTTTAATCGATGGCGTTGAGAAACTTACAACATTGCCTTAAGATGCTTCGTACATATTAATGCTGTACTTGGTAAGTCAAATTTTGATGCACAGGCGAGCGGAGGGGCAAACGTCCGCCCGAAGGCCAATTAAAAACGCGCCCCTTTCGGATGACAATTTAATGTCAAGCCTCCTTATACCCACTTTATAGTTTGTCAAAACTAGGTCCGCCGCTTCGACCATTATGTACAGTCGCATCAATCAATTAACAATTTATGATTTAAAAGCTCAAAATTAATGTAGTAAATTATTAAATTGCTAGTCTCGCCTGGGAGCAAATTACCGTGCGAAGCGAACCACTATCGGCACATAAGACTTGGCAATTAAAAATTTACTACAATAGGGTTTCATAGTTATTAGGTCCATTTATTTTATTCCAAAAACTACCCTCTTTTTGCTTACAATTCATAAATAATTTAAACAAATAAGAACAAGTAATTTTTAACAAAATAAATAACCACAAATAACACATATATGATCTTAACTATTAAAACATATAGCCACATGCAAACCCTTTTGATAAATCCTATTAATAATCTATATGTGAATAATTATGTATATAATTAATAAAACTCCCATTGGTTTTCGAGCTCATTGTGCCCAATGGTCCACAGACGTCAAATAACTTGACCGCGTAAGTTTAAATTAATTAAATACCACATAGCACATAACTGATTCATTAATGTATTTAATTAGGGTCTTCCCTAATTTTAGATCTATCTAAAACATGTAGCACATAAATAAACCCTAATCCATGATTTCTTTGCATGAAAAAATCATGGATCAAACAGGAACGCAACCCTTTATTCAAATAATCACATAAACATGTTCCTAATTAGGGTTACAAAACTAACTTTTTAACAAAAGAGGGTCGAACCCCCTCCCTAATTGTATAGTTCGAATTTATTTTTCAAGATCTAGAATAAAACCCTAAAAAAAATTGACATTTAAAACATGTAAATCCAAATCAAGATTTGATTTTTATTATGTGTTTCGATAATTACAATTACATGTTAAACGGCTCGTGATGCCACTGTTGGAATTAAATAATTTGACATTCAAATAAATAAATAACCATAAACATCAAAGCACACAATACGCGGAAGCAAGGATCATAGTTAACATGTAATAAGTAATACCGAAAAATAAATAGGAAACGTACCTTTTGATATTAGCTAAACAAAGATCCAAACTTGAACTTCTCTTCTCTTGAACAACCAAAAAGATTAACGTGGAACCCCTTACCTATTTGTTCCACAATCCAAGATTGATTACTAAAGTAAGTAATCAACGAGTTCTCGAACACACGTACTATTACTCGACTAACGAATGATGCTAGTGATTAGACACGGATTAAACCAAAACTATCTTTTGTTTAATAAAATCAAATCTATTTGTTGAAGACACTGATTTGATTGTGCACTAAAGTCAATGGACTATGATGCAAAAGCAAAGACAATAACTATTATTGTGACAGTCGATTTTGTATTCTTCAAAGGCAAAGGACGGTGACTTTTTGTGTGTCAGCTCAATTGCACAAAAAATCATAATATTTATAGTGAATAATAGATTTGTCCCCAAGAAATCGATTTAGGGTTATGATTCCCTTAATCCGATCGGCCCTAGCCCATGGATGGGTTCTAGATCATTCTTGAGTCCCAAATTTCACTAATAGTCCTTCCACTTTTTACTTAACGGTCGTTAGTCAATTTGGTTAACTACTTAACATCCGTTAATCCTCATTTCGTGTCCAAATAATTAAAATACATAACTATTATATATATTAATTATTTACGTTAGTCATTCATACGTAAAGTGTGCAATCCCTCGCTCCCGAGTTCGAATCTAGTCATACACGATAATATTTTTCCAATAAAACTCTAACATCATATGACCTGCATATTAATGAAACAAGTTATGCATATGACCGCAGAAAGTTGATCGCGTATATTGGCCAAATTCATGGAAAGGATAGGGAATTAGAGATGCAAACACATAAAAGGAAAAATAACCTTGCCAATACTACAGCAGCTGTTTTCAATATGGGAATTTGGTCTCCTCCATTTGGTGAGAAAAGAGATCGACAAACTAAAAGGTTACACCTATTTGGTGTTGGTTTTACTGACTCCCGTGCAGTCAATAGATGTACACTCCAAGCCCCTTGTAGCTGCAGATTAAAGTATAGAACAGACCATCATGATCCTCACTTCTTGTATAGTAAGTCTAGAGAGAGAAAATTATATCTAGATTTTTAATGGCATATGCATAAGTATATCCTCATCCCAAAATAAAAGTCATGTTTGACAATATCCGTCAACAATCACATATAGATGAACCTTGTAAGACAAAACTAACGTCATTGATGTTTTGTACTGATTCAAAAATAGGTCATTTGTCTTAATACTTTACCAAAACACCAAACGACCCTTTCACTTTTGGATATCCAAAAAAGCATTATTGCGTGTCTTATGGGATGGGGAAGCAATACTTAGTAGATTAGGGGATATCTTTAGAACAAAAGAAAAAGATAGACATGAGCTGAAAAACAGAGCTCTCGTAACATAGGAACATACCGATGTATGGGACGAAAGACCAACACTTAAAATATGCGCGCGAACCTTATGTCTCTTTCCCTGGTGATAACACAAAGAAACAAATTAAAGAGCTAATGAATGATGAATTACACGAACTCTATCTAAGAAGTTCTCTAGAATCATGTATGCGGAAAAGATCAGCAAATGACCTATAGATAAAACCACGCACCTTAGGTTGGCTGATATATACATAACTTTTTTTGATCCCCAGTTCCCGAGAAAACAACAAAGAACCAGTTGCAGCCATTACGGAGGATTTTTCGACAAATTATTAAGATGCAATATCCACACGAGAATCAAGTGTGATATAGACTTGGAGCCTGCAATAGAAAATAAGTCATCAAACAACACGAAAGTTTCAGAGATAGGTTCAGCGTACATCACAGAAATGTCAAAGCGCGTACCAACAAGTTAGCAATCAAAACTGAATTATTTTTAGTAAGTATACACTATACACTAAACGGATGAGGTTTTCCATGTCCATGCTACCCGGGAGGGCGAGTCTTTGACTTAAATGTACGCGGCCTATCCGGGGCATCCCCGTGATTGTTTCCAAACCCTTTCCCTAGCCACCCCCCAAGATGTTTATGTTTACCTAGTGAGGTTTAAACATGAGACTCTTGTGAGGACGCCTGACCGCTAGGCCACCTTGGTGGTGGTTTTTTAGTAGTATACTGTGTACCAAACTAAACCTTGACCGACCCACTTATACTAATGGATCATTGATTATTACATGTAAATTAGCAGGCAAGAGCAAGACGATGCAATATCAAGTGAAGATTCAACTAACGAAACACTAAATCCTTGTAAAACACTAAATCGAACAACCTTAACTAAACAAACTAATCTATATTACTACTCTAAATAATACGTGACACTCTTAGATCAATAAAGAAGAAAAGATGAAGAAGAATGATGCGTGTATAAGATAAACCATAGCCGAATGTTATTATATCAAACCTTAAGAGAACATGGAATACAAAAACACACACACACTCTCACACCTTTACAAGACTAAGAGGCACACCAAAATATGGTGGAGAGTGTGTGTATTTATAGTTGAGAATGGAAGCCTTTGTTGCCCTAAAAGGCTTTGGTTGGGCTTGTGTTGGACTTGGGCTTTTATTATATTTCTTGAACTTTACTAATCAAAGTCAAACACAAGTCTTACATATGGTTGTTTATACTACACGACACACACTTAAATACACATACAAATGACCATCACTTTTCTATAAAATATAAAAGCTAACAATCTCCCCCTAAGGGATGGTCATTTCAATGATGCACTGGTGAATGGTCTTTTGTCTTCAATGTCTTGATCTTTGTGTGTCGTTGTAGAATAATCTTATTTCAATGTTCCTTCATGCACTGTGATCTTCAAAGTAATCGTCCTTTGGTGGATGTTCTTGCCTTGATCAAAATCTTCTCGTGATGATGCGTCGTGTCCTCCAACATACTCATACATCTTGTCCTTATGCTAACAATCTCCCCATAATCTTTCATCATATGACATATGAACTTGTCCTTGACATCTTGATTAGCCTCTTGACTTTGTTGTCACACTTGGTCGTTAACTTGATCTCCTTGTCTTGAACTTTTAACACTTGAGCTTTGATGAGAAATGTTCTTCATAAGTATGAGTATGCTGAGGTGAAGATGCTTGATGTATGGGATGATGGTTAATGGATGTTTAAGGGTAGCTGCATAAAATCGTTAGTAATAATCATCCAGCGCTTACGGGTTAGGACTTCGAGATCGTCAACAGCATAGTGTGTAGACTTTCTCTAATCTCCCCCAGGCCGTTCTGAACCGGATACCCCCGAGAGGGCTTACACGGACACACCGAAGTGCACCCACGATTCAGTGAGTCGCTAGAGATCACCCTACGACTGTAGACCGTTTGAAGCACGTAACCATCATGATAAAACTGGCAAGATCAAATATCTCATTAAGACTCTTACAACTTGTGTTCTTTTTGGTGAACACAAGTGTATTATATTGGAAGTGTTCCTAAGAGATTTTTAATGAATCTCATGGCTCTAGACTCTATTGTGCGTTTTGGTTTTAGTAGTCGGAGGCATGGAGCAGAGTGCCACCTTTTCAATATCAACACATCTCGGAGTGAGAGGCCGATAGATTATGTAGTGTTCTCCGTGAGAATGAAACAAATATCTTTTAAGAGATATCTGAGTGGCTAGGAGGGGTGGTGCAGCGCGTCACTGGGTCCATGACGTCTTGTCTTCAATATCAGTATCACCTTAGTGAATACCGATAGCAGATGTATTGACCCGGTTTCTGCCTTAAGTTTTCATGGAGGGCTATTTCTTTTCACCCTTTCATCAAACTTTTCTTTTTAATTCTTCAACCCCTTCTTTCCCTTTCATTTACTCCTTTTTTCAATCTTTCCTAAGGACTTCTAATTCTAGTCTATTGGAATTGTCCTTGGGTAGATCCCTCCGGCTCTGGCGGATCATAGGACGGTTTTCCCTAACCTTAGTCACCTTATAACACCATGACTATCCTAGATTTGCCATAAAACCTTTGAAAAAATCTCTCAAAGTGTTTATGAGGAAACACATTTGGTTAACACTTCGAGAGTTTTGCAATTTTGAAATACTCCCCCTTCACATGTGCTCATACATTTTAATCAAAAATTGCACATGTTGGGTAGAGTTCGCACATTTTTGAATTGATCAATTTTCAATGAACATGACCTTCGCGAGACACGCTTACATCACTAGTTAGACTAGCTTGAAATTATTACCCGTCCTGGTCATATTCAATGATCATCTCTCGAATTGGTACATTCTACTCAGACAAGTCCTTTGCGAGACACGCTTACATCACTGGAAAACCAGCTTGAAATTATTACCCGTCCCAGACAAGTCTTTTCGAGAACGGACATTTGGTTTCGTCAATTCGAGGGTTCATGCTGAGTCTGTCTGGTGAGCATACTTTGAGATTCCACGAACTTTGATCACATTTTAATCACGTCCTCTCCCCCTCAAAAATAGCATTGATATTTTTGATATCAACTGATTAAAATGAAAGTGATTTGGAGAGAGACGGATTTTAGCATGAAAATAGAACATTTTGCATTTTAAATTTTATACTCCCCCTTAAATAAAGCATATTCTTTAAACATTTGAGTTTAAAAATCATTTAAGGGTATAGAGGGAGTTTGCACTTTTGAAGAATCTTGAGCACATAATTTGGAGAAAGATTTTGAAAAAAATATTTTTGAAAAATCTTGATCATGTGCTCAAGGATTCTTTAATTTTGATTGCCATTAACAATGCGAGTCCTGATTAGATGTAATCATAAGTCATCATTGTAGCGCGGGTTTCGTACTGAAATGCACGAAAGCCGTAAAGAAGAAAGTTTTGAAAACGACATGTTTTAGAAAATGTTTAAATGAACTCTCGCTCAAGCATCTGTACATGCCTGTATCATTGTTAAATGACATTTCTAGGTACGTACAGAATATTGATTTATACAAGAGACATGTCATGAGAAGAATATTTTGAATTTTGTATTTTATATTTTTTATGTCTTTTTGAAATTTTATATTTTTATATTTTGTTTTTGTTGGTTTTTCAAATTTTGTATTTTGTTTTTCAAAAAATATTTACATGCGAAGCTTCATTGAGATGATTCAAGAAGATTCGAGAAGACTTTCTAACTCTTCGGGAGTTAGGCTTCGCATTCCAATTCGATGAACTAAGTATTCAAACCGCTCTTTTGGGAGGGCTTTAGTAAATAGATCGGCGAGTTGGTATTCAGTCTTCATGAAAAATAATTCAACAGTACCCTCTTCGACGTGTTCCTTGATAAAGTGGTAGCGGACTCTAATATGCTTGGTCTTGGAGTGCTGAACTGGATTGCACGAGATGGCTATGGCACTTTTCGAGTCACAATACATAGGTATGTGGTCGAAAGAGTAGCCATAATCTGTGAGTTGTGTCCTCATCCATAGAACTTGGGCACAACACGCAGATAGAGACACATACTCGGCTTCTGCGGTTGAAAGCACCGTGCAGTCTTGTTTCCTTGATGACCAGCCTACTAGCTTCTCTCCCAGAAATTGTGCTCCTCCGGATGTACTTTTTGCAGTGACTTGGCAACCAGCATGATCAGCATCTGCAAAGGCTGTTAGATTGAACTCCGAATCCTTCGGATACCAAAGTCCCATGTTAATGGTTCTTCGAAGGTACCGAAAGATCCGTTTAACCTCTTTGAGGTGAAGTTCGGTAGGCCTTGCCTGAAACCGTGCTAATAAACAAACAGCAAATTGTATATCGGGTCGGCTAGCAGTTAAGTACATGAGAGACCCAATCATGCTCCGATATTTCTTCGGATCAATGGGTTTCCCATATAAGTCAGCACCAATTTTGGGTGAAGTGACCATTGGAGTACCAACAGAGTCACAATTTTCCATTCCATGTTTCTTTAAAATCTCAATTGTATATTTCGCTTGATTAATGAAAATACCATGATGGGATTGATGGATTTGAAGTCCAAGGAAGAATTTTAATTCGCCCATCATAGACATTTCAAATTTACTTTTCATGAGATTTTCAAAAAGTTTTGAATGTTTCGGATTAGTGGACCCAAAGATTATGTCGTCCACATAAATCTGAACAATCAAAATGTCATCATTAAACTTTTTGGTAAACAAGGTTGGGTCAATTGTTCCTTTGGTGAAATGATTTAACAGCAAGAAAGATGAGAGTTCATCGTACCACGCCCTTGGGGCTTGTTTCAAACCGTAGATAGCCTTTTTGAGCTTGTAGACGTAGTCGGGATGATCTTTGTCAACGAATCCATCTGGCTGACTCACGTACACCTCTTCCTTCAGAGTTCCATTTAAGAAAGCTGTCTTGATATCCATCTGATAGACCGTGATGTTCTTGTGAGCCGCGTATGCTAAGAAAATCCTGACCGCTTCAAGTCTAGCTACTGGCGCGAATGATTCATCAAAATCAATTCCCTCTTCCTGTCTAAATCCCTTGGCCACGAGACGAGCTTTGTTGCGAATTACAGTCATCTCTTCATCCTTTTTGTTCTTCCATATCCATTTAAGATCAATGACAAGTTTGTCGAGAGGTCTTGGCACTAAATCCCAAGTGTCATGAAGTCGATATTGGAGAAGTTCTTCCTGCATTGATTCAATCCATGCATCGTCTGACATTGCTTCCAGAATGTTCTTTGGCTCTTTTAAACTGACTGAGCAGGCGAAGATGCACATATCACAATCGGTGGCGAGCTGTCTTCTCGTCTGAACTGGCCTTGAAGGTTCACCAATGACCTGTTCTATTGGATGGTCTTTAGTCCACTTTAACGTTGAAGCGTACCTTGGATCTAACGAATGCGTGTTTGATGGTTCATGTAACCGAGAAGAAGATTCAGCAGATTCCGTAGCAAATGGGTTTTCAAATGGTTCTTCTTCTTCTAACACAACATCGTTTTGGTATGGTTCTTCTTGATTTGGTGTTGTTTGGGTTTGCTCATCAACTCTTGGTAAAACAATCTTAATTACTGGAGTGACAAGAGTAGATGTAGATGATGTTGACGTGGAGGGAGTTGGTGCTTCAGCTTCGATTGTAGTAGATGCATCTTGTGGTGGTGGTGGTGGTTGTTGTTGAGCGGGTGCAGCGGAACGTTGTTGTGATGTATCTATCGAAGTTCCACCATAGTACTCATCATACATAAACTCGAAGAAATTATCCAGTTCTTGATTTGTAGGTTTATCAGTGTTAGTTGACTGAGCTCCTTGGGGTGTGAGTCCTGAACTGATGTGTCCAGAAGTTTGACTTTGTGGTGCGGGTCCTAATCCAATACGATTAGAAGCCATTGGGTTAAGCTCGGGTTCTAGAGCGAGTCTCTCAGAAGCCATTTGTGAAATCTCATCAAATTTCACATTCATCGTCTCCATTACTCTTTTTGTTCTTCTATTATACACCCTAAATGCCCTCGAGTTATCAGAATAACCAATGAAGATACCAATATCACCCTTAGCCTTCAGCTTCCCCAGATCCTCTCTGTCATTTGTAGGATAGCACAAAGCGCCAAATACATGAAGATAAGTGATATCGGGTTTTCTGTTGTTCACTAGTTCTTATGGGGTTTTATTGAATCTTGGATGGATTAGGGATCGGTTTTGAGTAAAACAGGCAGTGGAAACAGCATCAGCCCATAAAAACAATGGTGCACTGGAATAAATCAGCATAGTGTGAGCAGCTTCCACAAGTGTTCTATTTCTTCTTTCAACTACTCCATTCTGCTGTGGAGTTCTGACTGCTGATGTCTGGTGAGTAATTCCAGTTTCTTCAAAATATGTTCGTAACTCCTGATTAGTAAATTCCGTGCCATTGTCAGTTCTTACAATCCTAACTGGAGCTTGAAGTAGAACTTGAATTCGCTTCAGAAAGGTGATGATGATTCCTGGTGCTTCTTCTTTTGATCTCAAAAACCTTACCCATGTATATCTTGAGTAATCATCGACAATCACAAGAATATACTTCTTCCCATTGATACTCTGAACTCTCATTGGGCCACATAAGTCCATGTGCAAAAGATGTAACTTATCAACCGAACTGGGTACGGTTTTAGGTTTGTAAGTTGCCCTTTTGCTTTTGCCTTGCTCACAGGATGGACATAAGTGTTCTTTGGTGTATTTGAATTTAGGGAGACCGGTGACGATGTTGTCTTTGGCAAGCTTTGTTATCATGTCAAAGTTGAGATGGGAAAGGCGTCTATGCCACAACCAGGACTTTGTTTCGTCAACTCTTGTCATAAGACAAATTGGTGATGACGAGGCCATTTGGTTTATGTCGATAGCATAGAGATTGGTTCCACGATTTCCGGTTAAGAGATCATCACCAACCAAGTTCCTAACGAAACATGTATTTCTTCTGAATGCAACCTCTAAATCCGCATCACAAAATTGTCCGACTGAAAACAGGTTGTGTCCCAATCCTTCGACATAGTAAACTCGAGTGATTAAAAAATTCCCAAACTGTAGATCTCCATAACCCAGAATAGCTGCTACATGATCATTTCCAAACCGAACTGTTCCCATGAACTTCCATACAAAGTTGATCAGCAGCTTCAGATTCCCGGTCATGTGCTTGGAGCAACCCGAGTTGATGATCCAAAGACATATTTTGATAACCTGCCAATAACAGATGATTGTGCATTTGGAAACCGTTTATCATTTGGTTCCATAGGGTTAGGCATAACAGACGAAATACAATCATAGATGGTTTTTACTGGTTCTTCCTTAGCCATTTTTATTTTACCATTTTCTAGACTGAATTCTCTACCCGTTGGAATCCATACGCACATCTTAAGATAGTTCCTAGGCAGCAGACTACTAGTGGTTTTCCTAGACTTTGTAATAAGTCTTTTGATGAAGCGAAAAGTGTACCGCTTTTAGGGGGTCATTTAAGCCCTAAATCGTATTTATTTGATCAAATATTGCCCTAAATCGTTCCTTTTGTCATTTTAGGTACTTTTGAGGAGAAATCTGGAAAAGGAGGCATTTTGGACGTTTTTGGAGCATAAAAGTGAAGAAAACGACAAAGTCTCAAAATTGTGCTGAAAGTTACCTTTGACGGCGTCAGATTTTACTCTGGACGGCGTCATGGCTTGGCAAGAAAAGGTGGACGTGAAATTTACTCATGATAAGCCAGTGAAAATAGCATGTGAATTCTGACGGCATCACGCTTTAACCTGATCAAGGGCGTCACGGCTTAAATCAAAGAGGGACGGCGTCACGTTCAATATCTGACGGCGTCAAGCCTTGATAAGCCAGAACGGATTTTGGAGAGCTAAAGAGGGACGGCGTTAAGAAGGTCATCCGGGAACCCTAGAAGCGGCGAGGTGACGGCGTCACACTCCATAAGGTGACGCCGTCAGATGTAAAAATCTATATATAGTTTTCTAATTTTTTGTCATAAAGAGAGAGCTTAGTGTGGAATTTTTGGGAGAAAACCCTAAGACGATTTTAGCATCTTTTTCAAGGCTTTTTGCCTTGAGATCTTCCATGTTACATTGAAAGATAAGTTATCAATTAATCATTCAATATGTCTATGTGTTGTTTGATTTTATCTTGTTCTTGTCTTTTGTTTAACATGTTAGGCTAGATTTATCTTGTGTTTGCTTAGATCTAATGAAACCTAGCTATTGATTATTGGTTATTAGTGTGTTATTAGTTGTATTGGATGATTGTTTATCTATGTTAGGCTTAAGAAAACTGGCTAACTTCCTATTCGGTAACTTGCTTGAACGTCTTAAGAAACATGAACCAAATGCGTACTAAAGGTTTTTATGGTTGTATTTAATGCACAAGCGAATTCTAGTGATCCCATGTTAGGAGCTTCCTAGCCGGCTCGACATAGGAGTGAAGTAGGAGCTTGTAGAGTTGGGGAAGTACGTACGCCACCCCACGATTGATATTAAGGAATACACCCGTCATCCACGCGACTAATACACACTAATCAACCGGTAAAAGATAGTTAGGGAGTAAGGAAATCTAAGTAAACACATTTCTCTACACATAAGTTTCTCACCAACATTTTATTTTCAGTTATTTTCTTTATTTGCATTTGTAGTTATTTGGGTTAGTTGACTAGCAACTAATTCCGCCCACTCCTTCAAAACCGAGATTTTACTTGCTTTCATAAAAAAATATAAAAACATAAAAAGAATCTTCCTCAACCTTTAGACCTATTAGAGTAGTTTTTCATACCTAACGAACACTATTCCCTGTGGAGAACGATCAATCCCCCGTACTTACCACTACACTATACTACATCGGTCAGGTACACTGCCTGGTGGGGTTGTAAGCCTCTTGAGATCCCTCGAGAGGTAAAACCTGTTGTAAGGTTACAAAACCACGCATCACTAGACTTTGCAATAAGTCTTTGAATGTATCTAGTCTTAGCAGTAGTTCCTGAAGGAACATCTTTCTTAGCAGGCTTATCATTCACATGCACAACATTAGAAATAATATCATCACACACATTTTCAGACAAAGATTTCTTGTTCATTAAACAAACTGGTTCATTACATGCACTAGAAATATTGTCTTTAACATTACATTCAGATGACATAAGTTTCTTCTTGGAAAGCGATAAAATCCTAGGGTGTTCTTCTACTTCTTTCGTTTTATTCTTGGTTTCACTCTTAGAAGCAGGCGCGACTCTATTCCTTGTATTGCTCCTAGGATTTGGTCTGCTGCTCTTAGAGGTACTTTCTACTCCTGTAGAAGGTAAGGCACACTCATTAGGATTTATCTTGTTGTCCTTTGAATCAGTGTTAGCTTTCCTAGTCTCTTTTGGATTTTCCTTAACACTTTTGTCTATCGCCCTATATGTTTTAGATGTAGAGGTAGATGCAATAGTGGTACTAATCCTATAAAGTCCAGGTGCTATCACATTTGGTGTTTCGACAACTACTTTCTCGTTTCCTTTTTCTTTGGGCAAAGGTGAAGGAGCACATTGTGAAATTGACATTTTTGGTTTTGCATTAATTTCTTCACCCTTCCCTTTTTGACATTCAAGATGAGACTTCAAAAGATCAATTTGTTTTTGCATTTCTTTGTAAGAACGTTCATACGACAGTTTGTCATACTTGCATTCTTCCTTTTTTTGATCCAGTTGTTTAAAATATGTAACATTTTCTTTTTCAAGCTTTGCAAATGCATTTTCATATTTTGAAACAATTTCGGAAGTCTCGGCTCGAATTCTTTCATCATCTTCAACAGAATACATTTGATAAATAATGGACATAATATCAGTTGAAAGAGCTTCTTCAGAGAGTGAGTCATTTTGTTTTTCCAAAATTTTGATTCGTTCAATATTTTCATTAGCTTCAAGTACCAAGGATGTGTGGTCCTTGACTAATTCAGTTACTTCTTTGATAATTGCGTTCTCAACATGAATTGCTCTCGCATGTATGCCAGATACAATGGGAGTAATCTCTGTTTCGAACATCTTTTTCTGTTCAGTTTGAAAACTTGAAAACCAATCGTTTATTTTAGCATCAGTTTTGGTTGCCACAACAGTTTGAAGCATTTCAACTCTCCTTTTAAGATCGGCCAAAAGTATTCTAGCTTCACTTGTGTGACAAGTGTTGTTAGAGTACATTTGTTCGATGTTAGAAAGGTGTTTTGAAACAACTTTTCTTTTTGGGACAGCCACTGGTTTTTTGAAAAACATTGGTGACTCTTTTCTAACAAGATGAACTCCAGCAAGTTTGTTAGCTTCATTATAATCGATTGGTTGGATTTCTCTGTTCAATTGTCTCATTTTGTTTCGACTCTCTTTCGTAAGCTCAATCGTTTCATGCGAATCATAACAAGCAGGTGGATCATGCACATCATTTATAATATTACCATTATATAGCACATTCTGTTCTTTCTGAGCTTTCTTGAGATAACAAGGGTTTTCACAACCGATAGCCATTTTCTTTCTTGTATGTAAAATTGGGTTTGGATCGTTAATTATCAAATTGACTGTTTGTGCAGAATGACCCATTTTTACAAGCAATTCTTCCAACATTTTAATAGTTTCCTGTTTGTCAAGTACTTCATCAAGAAGTTCATCTTCTCGTTTTGAAAACTTTGTATGCAACTCTTTCTTTTCTTTTTCAAGATCAGAACAAGTTGATTTTTGTTTAGAAAGTTGGTTGGTTAGATCAGAAATTTCTGCTTTTAAGGATTTAATTTGCATGTTCAATTTAACATCAAGAGTGTCGTATTTGATTTGCAAATGTTTCTCCCTTGAAACAGAATCATTGTAACCAGTTTCAAGTTCTGACAGTCGTTTGTGGTGAAATTCAAAAGCTTTTTCGTTCACCTTGTATCTCTCAAGCTCAGTGGTCAATTTTTCATTAGCGGCCTTAACATCGCTATTGATCTTTTTGACCTTTTCAATTTCAATACCACAATTTTGCAATAATGATTCAAATAAAGCACGTGTTTCCTCTTCAGTCTCAGTATGCTGTGACTCGAAGTCACCATTAGGATTCATATCTGGAGTAGCCAAATTAGTATTACTACAACTTGGGGAGTCCATATATGTATCATAAGTGAGAGTATGAGTCGCAGGATGCTGTTCTTGTTGAGGTGACATATCAAACATTTCATTATTGTGACATGTAGCATATGTAGGTACCTCATATATCACATTAGCATCATAAGCAGGAGGTGCTTCAGAATCCGTGTCATATTTAACCTCCTGAAGATTTGCCATGAAGATGCAGTTGGCATCGATATCCTCCAAATCCTCTGTGTCATCCATCAGTGCCATGAAATCATGTTCCTCAGCACTCAACTGAAACCCTGCCTTGTCCTTCTGAGCTAAGAGCAAAGCTTTCTGAAGATACTCGGGATCTTTCTTTTTTGGCTTGGAGGGACAGTTTCTTGCCATATGACCAGTACCCTGACAGTTAAAGCATGTTGGGAATTAAATATTCAAGAAGTTTAATATCGGATTCTATTCAAAGAAAAACATTAAGTGTGATTCTGCTGCTAGTGCATTTGGTTCCTGCTGCTAATGTTGTTCTTGCTGCTAGAACATTTGATTCTGCTGCTAGCGATAAATGATTCTGCTGCTAGGCTTAACACTCTGCTGCTGAAGGATTCTGCTGCTAGTGTTCTCATTGCTGCTGCTAATGAACATTCTGCTGCTAAGTGGATAAGTATGAAAAGATATTATTTGTATTTTGGTCAACAATATACGGTAGATAATATCTTAGCCCATGTGCTTAGTTAACAAGTTGTGTACACAGATACATGTTGTATCTTATGTACTGACACACTCAAGATAAGTTAACAAGTAAGTCGGCTAGACTTTAAGCAATATTGTAAAGATCTTCTTGGACTATAAAAGAAGATCTTAGTTAAGTGATATGTGTGTCTAAGTGTGTTATTATTAGAACTCACATAACTGTTAAGACATAGAACAAACACAAGAATATCACAAGTTGTAAGAACATAAGATTCAAGGTCTTTGTAACCCTAGTGATAGAAAGATCACTCGTATTATTTTGAATAATATTGAATCGTTTTGGTGAAAAGCTTTCATTGTATATTGTCATATAACTAATCATAACCTTTTCATTTCCATAACACAAATCACCTTCTAAGTGTGATTAAGTAAATTCCGCGTACTTAATCATATTCACTCAATATATCATACACACAAAGAACAAAAGGTTTAACCACCTTAACCGTGTGTCCAATCCTAACAAGTGGTATCAGAGCTAGGCTGATATAGTTGATTTAGAAGCTAAAATAGAAATGGATGTACAAGATGCTCAGGTTTCAAATGTTGCTGCAAAGTTGCCCATGATCAAACAGAATGAGTTTGAGTTATGGAGGATGAGAATTGAGCAATATTTTATGGTTCAAGATTATACTCTTTGGGATATCATTATGTATGGTGATTCTTTTTCACCAAGCTATTCAGATGTTGTGCTTGAAGGCAAAACACTTAGGAAAAGAAATACTGGACCAGTTTCCAATGATGAAAAGATACAGAAGAGAAATGATCAAAAAGCAAGAAATTTGTTGCTTATGACCATTCCTGGTGAGCAGATGCTATCTTTCAACAAGTATCTTGATGCAAAAACTCTTTTTGAAGAGATTTGTGCATGGTTTGGTGGTAATGAAACTACCAAAAAGACACAGAAGACATTGCTGAAACAACAATTTGAAAACTTTACTACTTTTAGCAATGAAACTCTTGATAAGCTGTTCTCAAGGTTGCACAAGCTTGTCAGTCAGTTAGTTGTGTTGGGTGTTGAGATAGAGAAGGAAGATCTCAACATGAAGTTTTTGAGAAGTCTACCTGATGAGTTCCATACTCATGTTATTGTCTGGATGAACAAGCCAGACATTGAAACCATGAAACTTAATGATTTGCACAACAACTTCAAAATTGTTGAACAAAGTCTAAAGAAGTCTGGAAACTATGGTACTAGTTCTGGGAATGCTGCACTCTTATCATTTCCCATTATTAGTAAGTCTGAAGAGGTAGATGAAGTTGAAAGTGTTTCTAATGCTACTTATGGTAGTCCTTCTACTAGTTCACAAAAGGATGTTGCTGGACTTGGAGATCCAACATTTTATGCCTTTATAACCAGTCAATCTAGTGGTTCTCCTCTAAATCATGAAGACCTTGAGCAGGTAGATGGTGATGATTTGGAAGAGATGGATATTAAGTGGCAAGTTGCTTTACTTAGCATGAGGGCTAAGAAGTTTTGGCAAAAAACTGGGAAGCAAATTACCATAAATGGTAATGAAACTGCTGGGTTTGATAAGAAGAAAGTGGAGTGTTTCAACTGTCATAGGTTAGGACACTTTGCTAAAGAATGTAGAAGCCCAAGGAAGCAAGATAATAGGAACACATGGTATAAGCAAGATAAGAGAAAGGAAGTAATAGTTGAAGAGCCAAAGGCTATGTTGGCTATTGATGGTGTTGGATATGATTGGAGCTCTATGGCTAATGAAGAGGATGCACCACCAAATGCTGCTCTTGTTGCCAATGAGATTGCTCTAATGGCCTTTTCTGATTCAGAGGTAAATTCTATCATAAATTGTACTGAATCATGCTATAATCTTAAAGCTTATGAAGACCTTAGTAAGAGATTTGATGCTCATCGAGAAGAGCTACTTAATGCTCTTTTTAATTTAGCTAATCACAAAAGAGGTCTAGGTGTTCTAGAAAAACAAGTCTTACATTTTAAAAATAATGAATCTAGTTTTGTTAATGACATTAATATACTTAAAAATGACATAAGGATCAAAGATGAGTGTATTGTTGAGCTGAATGATTCATTAGCTAGACACAAAAAGGAAAAAGGAAATGTTAAGATAACTGTAGATGCTTTAGCTCATGCCTCATAAGGAGTTAATAAGCTTTTTGAAGCTCAAGTAACCAATAAAGCTAATTCTGGTGTAGGTTATAACATTGTTCCTCCACCATATAGAGGTATTCATTCACCTCCAGGTATTGACCTAGCACATACAGGTTTAGCTGAGTTTCAAGAACCAATCATGGAATATGGTTCTAAGGCTAGTAAGAGTCTTAAGGTAGAAAAGTTAAGTAAAAGTTTAGATAAAACTTTACTTTATCAGGACAAGGTGTCCTTTGTTAATAAAGGAGATGCTATAGTTGTTGAAGATTGTACAACTGATAGTGATGATGATGAAGAACAGGTTATGTCTAAACCTGAAGTGGTTAAGAAAGTAGGAACAAAGGTTCCTAAGATAGTCAATCATAATACTAACAGGCCTAAGAACAATGTTAAACATGTTAGGCAACCAGTTAGATATTGTGAACAATATAGAACCACCAACAAGCCCAGAGGTAACCAAAGGAATTGGAACAACCTCAAGTCTAACCAATTAGGTGATGACTTTGCTTTTTATAACAAAGCTTGTTACACATGTGGTAGTTTTGACCATCTTGCAGCTTTCTGCAACCAATGGGTATCTGGGTATGAAAACAATAGAGTGAACTACAAAAGGCAAACTCCTCAGTCTCACTCTCACTCTAGTTCTAAGAGAACAAACCCCAGAGTAGTTAAAAACAAGTCTGGCTCAAACTCAGATCCTGCTGCTAGACCAAATGATCCTGCTGCTAGAATATTTGTTCCTGCTGCTCGACCATTTATGACTATTAACCTAAAATCAACAGCTAAGGGTGCAAAAACAACTTTCAAACATGCACCAATAACTGTTCTAAGGCCCATTCAAACAAAAGCAGTGGTCCAAAAACAAGTTTGGAAACCAAAGGGTAGAACTGAGAAGTTAGCAGTTCCTGCTGCTAAGCAATCAGTTCCTGCAGCTAAGGGAAACAGGGCAAATGCTGTTAAGGCCTCAGCATGTTGGATTCTAAAATCCAATGTTGCATCAACTATCCTTAAAAGATTGAATTACATTGATGCAAGAGGCAGATCCAAGTCAGTAATGGCTTGGGTCCCCAAAAGAAACCAACACTCTTATTTGTGTGCAGGAACATTCAACTGATAAACAAGAAGATCAAGGATACTCAGATAGTGGATGTTCAAGGCACATGACAGGCAACAAGTCTTATCTCTCAGATTTCCAATCAATAGATGGAGGCTATGTTACCTTTGGAGGAGGTGTTGGTGGCAAAATTTCTGGTAAAGGTACAATCAAAACCGGAAATTTAGATTTTGAAGATGTGTTCTATGTAAAAGAGCTAAATTATAATCTTTTTAGTGTCTCACAAATGTGTGACAAAAAGAACAATGTTCTTTTCTGTGAGACTGAATGTCTTGTACTTTCTCCTGATTTTAAGATGCCTGATGAAAGTCAAGTACTTCTTAGAATTCCTAGAAAGGGCAATATGTACAGTGTAGACATGAAGAACATTGTTCCTAAAAAGAATTTAACTTGTCTTGTTGCAAAGGCCACATTGGATGAATCAATGAAATGGCATAAAAGGCTTGGTCATATTAACTTCAAAACCATAAATAAAATTGTTAAGAATGGTTTGGTAAGAGGTTTACCTCACAAAAGATTTGAAAGTGATCAAACATGCATTGCTTGTCCTAAAAGGCAAACAACACAAAGCCACTTGTAAGCCCAAGATTTTTAACTCTATCAATCAATCATTGTTTATGCTGCATATGGACTTATTTGGACCTGTTTCAGTAATGAGCATAATGCATAAGAGATATTGTCTAGTTATAATTGATGACTATACTAGATTTACATGGGTTTTCTTTCTATCTACTAAGGATGAGACTACAAGCATCCTTAAGACATTCATTACACAGATAGAAAACCAAGTAGACAAGAAAGTGAAGGTCATTAGATGTGATAATGGGACAGAGTTTAAGAATAGAGTTATGGATGATTTCTGCAAAGAAAAGGGTATTAGGAGAGAATTTAGTGTTGCTAGAACACCACAACAGAATGGTGTTGTTGAGAGAAAGAATAGAACACTAATTGAAGCTGCTAGAACAATGTTAGCTGATTCTAAGCTACCTATAACTTTTTGGGCAGAGGCAGTCAACACTGCTTGCTATGTTCAAAATAGAGTTTTAGTTATACAGCCTCACAATAAGACATCATATGAACTTTTTAGAGGTAGAACTCCTGCAATAGGATTTCTTAGACCTTTTGGATGTCATGTGACAATTCTCAATACCTTAGACCATTTAGGAAAATTCGATGGTAAAGCAGATGAAGGTTTCTTTGTTGGATATTCTCTTAATAGCAAAGCATTTAGAGTATACAACACAAGAACTAAGATTGTAGAAGAAAACCTACATGTGGAATTTTTAGAAGATAAATCCAATGTAGAAGGTCAAGGACCAAAAAGGCTATTTGATCTTGAGTATCTAACCAAATCAATGAATTATGTGCCTGTTGTTGCAGAAACTAATGAATTTTCAGATTCACAAGCAACAGATGAGGCAAGGTTAGAAAAGGAGACAAACCAAGATCATGTTTGGATACCAATATGGTCAAGTACAAGTGTGGAATCAACTTCAACAACTGATGAATCTTCTTATGGTAAAGCTAAAGAAGGAGTTGAAGATGAAAGAAAAGAAGATGAAACTCAGGAACAACAAAATGTTTCTGCTGGTAGCATTTCTGTTGCTGCTGGTAGTGTATCTGTTTCTGCTGGTGATTCTGCTGCTAAGCTTACTGATTCTGCTGTTAGGCCAAATGACTCTGCTGCTGGCCCTTCAGAAATGAAAGAAGCAGTATTCTCAGATAATGAGGTGGATTTCAACAATCTTCCATCAAATTATCAAGTTCCTTCTACTCCACACACAAGAATTCACAAAGTTCACTCCCTAGATAATGTGATTGGAGATATACAGTCAGGTGTGAAGACAAGACAACAACTGATGTCTTCAGACCAACAAGGGCTTCTTGATGCCCTTTATGCTTCAAAATAGCATGAGCTTTCAAACTCTTGCTTGTTTGTATGTTTTCTCTCACAGGATGAACCAAAGAACATTCTTTAGGCCCTAGATGATTCAAGCTGGTTAGAGGCTATGCAAGAAGAGCTTCTTCAGTTCAAGATTCAGAAGGTATGGGAGCTAGTTGATTTACCTACAGGTGTGAAGGTAATTGGCACTAGATGGGTTTTTAAGAACAAAAGGGATGAAAGGGGAATAGTGATTAAGAATAAGGCTAGATTAGTAGCCCAAGGGTACACACAAGAAGAAGGAATAGACTATGAAGAGGTTTATGCTCCTGTAGCAAGAATTGAGGCAATTAGGCTTTTCTTAGCTTATGCTTCATTTTTAGGCTTCACAGTCTACCAAATGGATGTCAAGAGTGCATTTTTATATGGAACAATTGAAGAAGAGGTGTATGTTTCACAACCTCCAGGCTTCATTGACCCATTACATCCAAACAAAGTGTACAGAGTAGTGAAAGCTCTATATGGCATTCATCAGGCACCAAGAGCTTGGTATGCAACACTATCTTCCTACTTATTAGAAAATGGATTTCAAAGAGGAAAGATTGATCATATACTTTTCATCAAACAGCACAAGAAGGATCTTCTGTTAGTGCAGGTGTATGTGGATGACATTATCTTTGGATCTACTAGGAAAGATATGTGTTTAGAGTTTGAGAAACTTATGCATGATAAGTTTCAGATGAGTTCTATGGGAGAACTTACATTCTTTTTGGGTTTGCAAGTTAAGCAATCATCTGAAGGCATATTTATTAGTCAAGACAAATATGTTGCAGAGATACTTTGAAAATTTCAATTTGCTGATTCAAAAATAGCAAGCACACCAATGGACTCTGAGAAGCACCTTCTGAAAGATGAAGATGGAGAGAGTGTGGATGTACACACTTACAGATCTATGATAGGCTTTTTGATGTACCTTACATCATCTAGACCTGATATCATGTTCCCTGTTTATGTTTGTGCAAGATTTCAAGTTACTCCAAAGGTTTCTCATTTAACTGCAGTCAAGAGAATTTTTAGATATCTTAAAGGTCAACCAAGTTTGGGTATATGGTATTCTAGGGAATCTCCTTTTGACTTGGTAGCATATTCGGATAGTGATTATGCTGGTGCTAGCTTGTACAGAAAGTCAACAACTGGAGGATGTCAATTCCTTGGGTGTAGACTTGTCTCATGGCAGTGTAAGAAGCAAACAAGTGTGGCAAATTCAACAACTGAAGCTGAATATATAGCTGCTGCAAGTTGCTCTAGTCAAGTTCTATGGCTTCAAAACCAACTTCTTGATTATGGGTACAATTTCTTAAACACTGTTATTTATATTGATAATAGTAGTACAATTTGTATTATTAAAAATCCAGTGCAACATTCTAAAACAAAACACATTGAAATTAGACATCACTTTATAAGAGACTGCAATGAGAAAAGGTTAATTCAAGTTCTTAAAATTGCTTCAGAACATAATTTTGTAGATCTGCTAACAAAAGCTTTTTGTAACACCCCGACCCGACAAGGGTAAAGATGTCACAATAATGGTTTCATATCAGAACAAACACAAGCATATGACATAAATAATACAATTGAATTTCAATGTTTACAATGGAAAATCTGAAACTACAAGGTTATAATACAATAATTTCCAAATCTAACTATAAATTCTTCTAGTCATCTTCAATAGCTAGTAAGGTCTTCTAAGTCCAAGGTACTCTCCACTCATACCCAGCTTCCAAACTAAAACCTGCCGCAGGAAAAGAAATGCGGCTGAGCTACGAAAGCTCAGTGAACAGATATAACGATAACAAGGCAGTAATGATGGGATAGTGAAGTAAGTGAAACAATGCAAGGTATAACAAGAGTTAGGAAAGAAAGAAAAATAAAAGGTTATGCAGATATATCAGGAATTAAGCAACAGTTACAATAGATAAGAGTAAAGAGAACAGTAATCCCCAATCCCGAGCCCAAGTCATATCAAGTCAAGTCATGTATCAAGTCAAGTATTAAGTCAAGTCATGTATCAAGTCAAGTATGTACGTATTCGGAGGGGTGACCTCGGAATACTAAGTACAAGGTTAAAAGGTAACAGAAACAGTAATCCGCTACAAGCCCAGAACAGATCAAATATCAAATCAAGTAATCAGGGTGTACGGAGGGGAGACCTCGGTACCAAGTACAGGGTGAGGGGATACCTCCAAGGGGTGGAGTAGCTAGCTCCCAGGATGTGAAAGACGTGTATCGCACACACCATCAGTCACCAGATAATATAACAGATACAGATAACAGATAACAGATAACAGATCTAGGATGCATCCATACGCCCCAGGTGGCCAAATACCTCCTCTACACACCACAAGTCAAATCAAATCAGGGACGGGATAGGACATCACTCTCCTACCCTAGAGTCATGCCATCGGTGCATCAATGACATGGACATGAAACCCTCATGCCTAGTGAAAACAGATAGTGGCTCGTAGTCTCAACTGTGGGTCAAGGGTCAAGTATCAAATGTCCAAGTATCCAGTTCAGTTTCATATTAAGTGGTTCGAGTCCAATTTCCATTTCAGGTATATCAGAAAGTCCATATCAATAGTTCAATATCAGAAAGGTCAATATCAGAAGGTTCATAATCAAAGTTTCATAGCAACAGTTCATTTAAAAAGGTTTCTATTTAAAAGTCCATTTAAAGCAATCTTTCAAAAATGGTTTTCATAATAAATGATCTTACAAAATAGTTTTCATAAAAATGGTCTTTCAAAACGGTTTTCATAAAGATGGTCTCAAAAATAGTTTTCTTAAAAACTTTTAGTAACTTTCATTTAAAAGTAGTATCGCATCTTTTAAAATAGCTTTTCTCACACATTTTCATATATAATTCAGAAAGGTTTTCACATCTAGTTACCAAAATCAAATAATCCTTCAAAGTATCAAGTAGTTCAAATATTCATGTTACAGGGTGACGAACGAGTCACATCAAGTATCAAAGGAACATGGCAAGGCTCAATTATCAAGGTTCACAAACCAAGGGAAGCATAGCAAGGGCATAGATCAAGTAAGAAAGCCCAAAATAAAAGGCTCAGATCATAATCAAACCAATATAGATAGATGTAAGTGAAACATAAAGAACGAATCAAAGTATAAGGGAACATAGCAATGGCTTAGGGAACCCTATAGTAAATCAGGATCAAAAGTCATGAGAAGGACACCCTTACTAAGAAAGGGTAGAATATCTGTACCTTATATCGCAAGTGAAAACACATCTAGAAATATAAAGATCGGAAACAAACTCCATCTTCAGCGAATCTACACGAATACATGGTCGTCATATTATTAATACCTTATTTAAATCAGATTTCTCATTTTAGTCGGCTTTCCATTTTTAGTAACTTTCCATCTATAGCAGGTTTCCTCAATTAGTAAGTTTCCATTTTTAAGAAGCATTCAAAGTTATCATTTAATAAGTTTAAAGTGACAATATTAATAGCTTAGGATTCATAATAGTATTTATATAAAATTAAGGTTATTATGGTAGGTTTACAAATTTTTAGGGTTTATTATGTAATTATGATAAGTTTAAGGACTATTATGCAATTATCATAAAATTAGGGTATAAGATGTAATTATTATAAAGTTACAGGTTTTTTACAAGTTAAGTCCTTTAGTATTAGAAAAATAACAATTTAAACCCTTTAGTTTTGGAAAATAAACAAATAACACCTTTTTAATATCTTTACACTTTAACAGATTTTTCGTATGCACTGGACCTGTTTTAAATAATTTATGAATCATATTAGAACTCCGAAATAAAATTCCTAAAAATTCCCAGAGAACCCTATATGTCCCTAGTAATTTACCTAATTTTTCCAGATTTTATTAACTAGTATAGTTACGACTGAAAAAATCCATTTCCCTAACATGTTCCGTAATCGGATCTGATGAAACACCCGAAAAGTAATTAATTCACTACTCCATCTATAAAATTTATAAAATTCTAAAAAAATTCCAGTGACTAGTAGACATATCAAATATTACCCATTTCAAAGGAAACCTTCTAATTCGACATGTTTTGAAAATGATAAATGAAAAACACGGACTGTTTTTCCAGACATACGAATTCGATTTGACACTTAATTTTCTAAAAATAAAAAAGTGATCTTCCAGGCCTCTAAAAATCACAAGGTTAATTTCTACAGAAAGATCTTTCATTGAATTTAATTCTAGACTCAAGAAACTCCCAAAAACACTTAGTTATCATCAAGATTCAATTAATTAAAATCGGTCTAATTTCCTGATCAGAAAACTGGTTCATTAATTCATGTGATCTTTTAGGGGTTTTGGTTCGTTTAATTCCAAACGACCTTAGTAGCGTGCGTGGATCATTATAACCATTTTATATAGATCATATATGATGTAAAGAGAGTCACAAAAATACAGATAGCTTTTAGAATGATCGAATGAGGTGTGGAGAATTTGCACCTCTCGGCTAGGATTAAACTCGAACAAAAATCAAAACCAAGTGAATCAAGCCTCCATAATTCGAACTCCTATTTTTCTAGCCTCCTTCTAACTCCAAAGAATCCAGGAAAAATGCCAAGAACTTGTAGAATTTTGTGGTGGTCGATTTTTGGGTTTAATGTTTGATCGGTTAGGGTTTTGAGATATAAACGGGAAAAATAATTGAAACCGTGTGATATAATGAGGTGAGTGAAAGAATTTCAACCCAAGGTGATCAATTAGGATCAATTTCTGATTTTCAAGATACTTTTTAAAATTATATAACATTTATCCATTTGTATTACATATTTAATTATTTAAAAAGAACATAAATACATAATTAAAATGTATATTCGGCCCATAATATTTTTAGTGATGCTACAAGTATTTTTAGGACATGTAATATATTAAAATGTTCAAGCAAAAATTATCATACTTCATATGCTGCTAGTTTACAAGAGTTTGGGATTTATTTGATGTTTTATTTAAGTATTAATTGAAATTTTAAGTTACAAGGGTATTTTGGTAATTTTGCATGTTTTGAAATTTTGGGTTTTACACTTTTGATGTTTCAAGGTTTCAGTACTTGGTAGCAAGTATTGGAATGCTTAATCTTTGAATTTTCAATATAATGTGTTTTTGTAAATAAATTTTTTATTATGCTGCTAGTCTTTATATAATACTGCTGCTATTACAAAAAGTTTGTGCTGCTAGTACAAATTTAAAATGTGTTATTCATGCAGTTGGTCTTATGATTATTCTAATGCAAGACAAGTACTTTGTACATTGTTCTTTTTGTTTTAGACTAACAATTTCAGGTATGAATATGTGGACACAAAGGAAATTTCAAGTGAAATGGAAGCAACACAATGCTGATATTGACTGCTGCCATAATAGGTTTATGATGGACTGAGTTTGGGAATTTAAAACTCCTTAAAACTTCTTTCTTGAAACCTAGTTATGATATTTCACATTGAATTGATGACTTAGTTGATCAGATAGTAACTGATGCAACTCACTTTCTATCATTTTATACTTTTAAGTATAATGTGCAAGTCTAAGGACATCTGATAGAAAGAACAGCTAGTGAAAGTGAATCTAACACTTGTGTTAGAGGTAACAATTACTATGAGCTGGAAACCCTGTCAAGAAAGCCTTTTGAATAGGTTTATCTTTACACAGGCAGTTATTTATAACTGAAAAACATTGGTTCTCACACAACCAGAGGTTGCTTTAAACCAAAATTTTGATTAAGTGTCTGTTATACAGTTAATCCCTTCAAAATGGTTGAAAGCAGTATGATTTTTCAATTCTAAAATCATGAACATACTGCTAAGTCAAATAATTTCTTAAACAAGGATTTTCAAAGGATTCACAAAAACCATCCATTGATGGACCATGAATCAAATGTCCAATGAATCACCTCTCATAGGAGTTAACACACCTAGAAGTGATGAGGGCAGTAACTTAAACTCTTAAGGAATTGATGGCTTCATGTACAACATTGTCTGAAAACAAGTTCTAAATGATGGATCAGATGATAAGGAAAGATATATTTTGGTACATAGTGAGATCTTCCAAACAAGGGGAGGAAACAAAAGTTATTTGTATCTCAGGGGAGGTAACTATCTCAGGGGAGGAAATAATAGCCCAGAAAAGGAAGATAATCCAATGAAAGGAAGGAGAAGACAAGAGCATACAAGATGATGACATGGAGGTTGAAAATGACAACAACATTCCAAAGGAGAAAGTTCTATCTAGGTCAAACGAAGAAAAGTTTCAATTTCAGTTTACCACGTTTGTTCATCACTTGCAAAGACATGCTGATAGATGATTTCACTTGTTGAAACAAGCATCCAAGATACACAGCATCATTGCCTCTTATAATTCCTCCATCCAAGGAAATTGCACCATCTTTTAGTCCAAGATTGGAGCAATGTGTTGATATTGTTAAAGTCAAAGAACAAAGCAGATGAATTACTGAGAAAGATATTCAAATCTTGAAGAACAGAAGTGTTTGAAAGATCTTCACAATCCATAATTTAATTCAGAAACATGTTGAAATGGATTCACATGTTTAGGGGAGGATTGTTGGGAATTAAATATTCAAGAAGTTTAATATCGGATTCTATTCAAAGAAAAACATTAAGTGTGATTATGCTGCTAGTGCATTTGGTTCCTGCAGCTAATGTTGTTCCTGCTGCTAGAACATTTGATTCTGCTGCTAGCGATAAATGATTCTGCTGCTAGGCTTAACACTCTGCTGCAGAAGGATTCTGCTGCTAGTGTTCTCATTGTTACTGCTAATGAACATTCTGCTGCTAAGTGGATAAGTATGAAAAGATATTATTTGTATTTTGGTCAACAATATACGGTATATAATATCTTACCCCATGTGCTTAGTTAACAAGTTGTGTACACAGATACGTGTTGTATCTTATGTACTGACACACTCAAGATACGTTAACAAGTAAGTCGGCTAGACTTTAAGCAATATTGTAAAGATCTTCTTGGACTATAAAAGAAGATCTTAGTTAAGTGATATGTGTGTCTAAGTGTGTTATTATTAGAACTCACATAACTGTTAAGACATAGAACAAACACAAGAATATCACAAGTTGTAAGAACATAAGATTCAAGGTCTTTGTAACCCTAGTGATAGAAAGATCACTCGTATTATTTTGAATAATATTGAATCGTTTTGGTGAAAAGCTTTCATTGTATATTGTCATATAACTAATCATAACCTTTCCATTTCCATAACACAAATCACCTTCTAAGTGTGATTAAGTAAATTCCGCGTACTTAATCATATTCACTCAATATATCATACACACAAAGAACAAAAGGTTTAACCACCTTAACCGTGTGTCCAATCCTAACAAGTGGTATCAGAGCTAGGCTGATATAGTTGATTTAGAAGCTAAAATAGAAATGGATGTACAAGATGCTCAGGTTTCAAATGTTGCTGCAAAGTTGCCCATGATCAAACAGAATGAGTTTGAGTTATGGAGGATGAGAATTGAGCAATATTTTATGGTTCAAGATTATACACTTTGGGATATCATTATGTGTGGTGATTCTTTTTCACCAAGCTATTCAGATGTTGTGCTTGATGGCAAAACACTTAGGAAAATAAATACTAGACCAATTTCCAATGATGAAAAGATACAGAAGAGAAATGATCAAAAAGCAAGAAATTTGTTGCTTATGACCATTCCTGGTGAGCAGATGCTATCTTTCAACAAGTATCTTGATGCAAAAACTCTTTTTGAAGAGATTTGTGCATGGTTTGGTGGTAATGAAACTACCAAAAAGACACAGAAGACATTGCTGAAACAACAATTTGAAAACTTTACTGCTTTTAGCAATGAAACTCTTGATAAGCTGTTCTCAAGGTTGCACAAGCTTGTCAGTCAGTTAGCTGTGTTGGGTGTTGAGATAGAGAAGGAAGATCTCAACATGAAGTTTTTGAGAAGTCTACCTGATGAGTTCCATACTCATGTTATTGTCTGGATGAACAAGCCAGACATTGAAACCATGAAACTTAATGATTTGCACAACAACTTCAAAATTGTTGAACAAAGTCTAAAGAAGTCTGGAAACTATGGTACTAGTTCTGGGAATGCTGCACTCTTATCATTTCCCATTATTAGTAAGTCTGAAGAGGTAGATGAAGTTGAAAGTGTTTCTAATGCTACTTATGGTGGTCCTTCTACTAGTTCACAAAAGGATGTTGATGGACTTGGAGATCCAACATTTTATGCCTTTATAACCAGTCAATCTAGTGGTTCTCCTCTAAATCATGAAGACCTTGAGCAGGTAGATGGTGATGATTTGGAAGAGATGGATATTAAGTGGCAAGTTGCTTTACTTAGCATGAGGGCTAAGAAGTTTTGGCAAAAAACTGGGAAGCAAATTACCATAAATGGTAATGAAACTGCTGGGTTTGATAAGAAGAAAGTGGAGTGTTTCAACTGTCATAGGTTAGGACACTTTGCTAAAGAATGTAAAAGCCCAAGGAAGCAGGATAATAGGAACACATGGTATAAGCAAGATAAGAGAAAGGAAGTAATAGTTGAAGAGCCAAAGGCTATGTTGGTTATTGATGGTGTTGGATATGATTGGAGCTCTATGGCTAATGAAGAGGATGCACCACCAAATGCTGCTCTTGTTGCCAATGAGATTGCTCTAATGGCCTTTTCTGATTCAGAGGTAAATTCTATCATAAATTGTACTGAATCATGCTATAATCTTAAAGCTTATGAAGACCTTAGTAAGAGATTTGATGCTCATCGAGAAGAGCTACTTAATGCTCTTTTTAATTTAGCTAATCACAAAAGAGGTCTAGGTGTTCTAGAAAAACAAGTCTTACATTTTAAAAATAATGAATCTAGTTTTGTTAATGACATTAATATACTTAAAAATGACATAAGGATCAAAGATGAGTGTATTGTTGAGCTGAATGATTCATTAGCTAGACACAAAAAGGAAAAAGGAAATGTTAAGATAACTGTAGATGCTTTAGCTCATGCCTCAGAAGGAGTTAATAAGCTTTTTGAAGCTCAAGTAACCAATAAAGCTAATTCTGGTGTAGGTTATAACATTGTTCCTCCACCATATAGAGGTATTCATTCACCTCCAGGTATTAACCTAGCACATACAGGTTTAGCTGAGTTTCAAGAACCAATCATGGAATATGGTTCTAAGGCTAGTAAGAGTCTTAAGGCAGAAAAGTTAAGTAAAAGTTTAGATAAAACTTTACTTTATCAGGACAAGGTGTCCTTTGTTAATAAAGGAGATGCTATAGTTGTTGAAGATTGTACAACTGATAGTGATGATGATGAAGAACAGGTTATGTCTAAACCTGAAGTGGTTAAGAAAGTAGGAACAAAGGTTCCTAAGATAGTCAATCATAATACTAACAGGCCTAAGAACAATGTTAAACATGTTAGGCAACCAGTTAGATATTGTGAACAATATAGAACCACCAACAAGCCCAGAGGTAACCAAAGGAATTGGAACAACCTCAAGTCTAACCAATTAGGTGATGACTTTGCTTTTTATAACAAAGCTTGTTACACATGTGGTAGTTTTGACCATCTTGCAGCTTTCTGCAACCAATAGGTATCTGGGTATGAAAACAATAGAGTGAACTACAAAAGGCAAACTCCTAAGTCTCACTCTCACTCTAGTTCTAAGAGAACAAACCCCAGAGTAGTCAAAAACAAGTCTGGCTCAAACTCAGATCCTGCTGCTAGACCAAATGATCCTGCTGCTAGAATATTTGTTCCTGCTGCTCGACCATTTATGACTATTAACCCAAAATCAACAGCTAAGGGTGCAAAAAAAACTTTCAAACATGCACCAATAACTGTTCTAAGGCCCATTCAAACAAAAGCAGTGGTCCAAAAACAAGTTTGGAAACCAAAGGGTAGAACTGAGAAGTTAGCAGTTCCTGCTGCTAAGCAATCAGTTCCTGCTGCTAAGGGAAACAGGGAAAATGCTGTTAAGGCCTCAGCATGTTGGATTCTAAAATCCAATGTTGCATCAACTATCCTTAAAAGATTGAATTACATTGATGCAAGAGGCAGATCCAAGTCAGTAATGGCTTGGGTCCCCAAAAGAAACCAACACTCTTATTTGTGTGCAGGAACATTCAACTGATAAACAAGAAGATCAAGGATACTCAGATAGTGGATGTTCAAGGCACATGACAGGCAACAAGTCTTATCTCTCAGATTTCCAATCAATAGATGGAGGCTATGTTACCTTTGGAGGAGGTGTTGGTGGCAAAATTTCTGGTAAAGGTACAATCAAAACCGGAAATTTAGATTTTGAAGATGTGTTCTATGTAAAAGAGCTAAATTATAATCTTTTTAGTGTCTCACAAATGTGTGACAAAAAGAACAATGTTCTTTTCTGTGAGACTGAATGTCTTGTACTTTCTCCTGATTTTAAGATGCCTGATGAAAGTCAAGTACTTCTTAGAATTCCTAGAAAGGGCAATATGTACAGTGTAGACATGAAGAACATTGTTCCTAAAAAGAATTTAACTTGTCTTGTTGCAAAGGCCACATTGGATGAATCAATGAAATGGCATAAAAGGCTTGGTCATATTAACTTCAAAACCATAAATAAAATTGTTAAGAATGGTTTGGTAAGAGGTTTACCTCACAAAAGATTTGAAAATGATCAAACATGCATTGCTTGTCCTAAAAGGCAAACAACACAAAGCCACTTGTAAGCCCAAGATTTTTAACTCTATCAATCAATCATTGTTTATGCTGCATATGGACTTATTTGGACCTGTTTCAGTAATGAGCATAATGCATAAGAGATATTGTCTAGTTATAATTGATGACTATACTAGATTTACATGGGTTTTCTTTCTATCTACTAAGGATGAGACTACAAGCATCCTTAAGACATTCATTACACAGATAGAAAACCAAGTAGACAAGAAAGTGAAGGTCATTAGATGTGATAATGGGACAGAGTTTAAGAATAGAGTTATGGATGATTTCTGCAAAGAAAAGGGTATTAGGAGAGAATTTAGTGTTGCTAGAACACCACAACAGAATGGTGTTGTTGAGAGAAAGAATAGAACACTAATTGAAGCTGCTAGAACAATGTTAGCTGATTCTAAGCTACCTATAACTTTTTGGGCAGAGGCAGTCAACACTGCTTGCTATGTTCAAAATAGAGTTTTAGTTATACAGCCTTACAATAAGACATCATATGAACTTTTTAGAGGTAGAACTCCTGCAATAGGATTTCTTAGACCTTTTGGATGTCATGTGACAATTCTCAATACCTTAGACCATTTAGGAAAATTCGATGGTAAAGCAGATGAAGGTTTCTTTGTTGGATATTCTCTTAATAGCAAAGCATTTAGAGTATACAACACAAGAACTAAGATTGTAGAAGAAAACCTACATGTGGAATTTTTAGAAGATAAATCCAATGTAGAAGGTCAAGGACCAAAAAGGCTATTTGATCTTGAGTATCTAACCAAATCAATGAATTATGTGCCTGTTGTTGTAGAAACTAATGAATTTTCAGGTTCACAAGCAACAGATGAGGCAAGGTTAGAAAAGGAGACAAACCAAGATCATGTTTGGATACCAATATGGTCAAGTACAAGTGTGGAATCAACTTCAACAACTGATGAATCTTCTTATGGTAAAGCTAAAGAAGGAGTTGAAGATGAAAGAAAAGAAGATGAAACTCAGGAACAACAAAATGTTTCTGCTGGTAGCATTTCTGTTGCTGCTGGTAGTGTATCTGTTTCTGCTGGTGATTCTGCTGTTCGGCCAAATGACTCTGCTGCTGGCCCTTCAGAAATGAAAGAAGCAGAATTCTCAGATAATGAGGTGGATTTCAACAATCTTTCATCAAATTATCAAGTTCCTTCTACTCCACACACAAGAATTCACAAAGTTCATTCCCTAGATAATGTGATTGGAGATATACAGTCAGGTGTGAAGACAAGACAACAACTGATGTCTTCAGACCAACAAGGGCTTCTTGATGCCCTTTATGCTTCAAAACAGCATGAGCTTTCAAACTCTTGCTTGTTTGTATGTTTTCTCTCACAGGATGAACCAAAGAACATTCTTTAGGCCCTAGATGATTCAAGCTGGTTAGAGGCTATGCAAGAAGAGCTTCTTCAGTTCAAGATTCAGAAGGTATGGGTGCTAGTTGATTTACCTACAGGTGTGAAGGTAATTGGCACTAGATGGGTTTTTAAGAACAAAAGGGATGAAATGGAAATATTGATTAAGAATAAGGTTAGATTAGTAGCCCAAGGGTACACACAAGAAGAAGGAATAGACTATGAAGAGGTTTATGCTCCTGTAGCAAGAATTGAGGCAATTAGGCTTTTCTTAGCTTATGCTTCATTTTTAGGCTTCACAGTCTACCAAATGGATGTCAAGAGTGCATTTTTATATGGAACAATTGAAGAAGAGGTGTATGTTTCACAACCTCCAGGCTTCATTGACCCATTACATCCAAACAAAGTGTACAGAGTAGTGAAAGCTCTATATGGCCTTCATCAGGCACCAAGAGCTTGGTATGCAACACTATCTTCCTACTTATTAGAAAATGGATTTCAAAGAGGAAAGATTGATCAGACACTTTTCATCAAACAGCACAAGAAGGATCTTCTGTTAGTGCAGGTGTATGTGGATGACATTATCTTTGGATCTACTAGGAAAGATATGTGTTTAGAGTTTGAGAAACTTATGCATGATAAGTTTCAGATGAGTTCTATGGGAGAACTTACATTCTTTTTGGGTTTGCAAGTTAAGCAATCATCTGAAGGCATATTTATTAGTCAAGACAAATATGTTGCAGAGATACTTAGAAAATTTCAATTTGCTGATTCAAAAATAGCAAGCACACCAATGGACTCTGAGAAGCACCTTCTGAAAGATGAAGATGGAGAGAGTGTGGATGTACACACTTACAGATCTATGATAGGCTCTTTGATGTACCTTACATCATCTAGACCTGATATCATGTTCCCTGTTTGTGTTTGTGCAAGATTTCAAGTTACTCCAAAGGTTTCTCATTTAACTGCAGTCAAGAGAATTTTTAGATATCTTAAAGGTCAACCAAGGTTGGGTATACGGTATTCAAGGGAATCTCCTTTTGACTTGGTAGCAATTTGTATTATTCTAGGGATAATAGTAGTACAATTTGTATTATTAAAAATCCAGTGCAACATTCTAAAACAAAACACATTGAAATTAGACATCACTTTATAAGAGACTGCAATGAGAAAAGATTAATTCATGCTCTTAAAATTGCTTCAGAACATAATTTTGCAGATCTGCTAACAAAAGCTTTTTGTAACACCCCGACCAGACAAGGGTAAAGATGTCACAATAATGGTTTCATATCAGAACAAACACAAGCATATGACATAAATAATACAATTGAATTTCAATGTTTACAATGGAAAATCTGAAACTACAAGGTTATAATACAATAATTTCCAAATCTAACTATAAATTCTTCTAGTCATCTTCAATAGCTAGTAAGGTCTTCTAAGTCCAAGGTACTCTCCACTCATACCCAGCTTCCAAACTAAAACCTGCCGCAGGAAAAGAAATGCGGCTGAGCTACGAAGGCTCAGTGAACAGATATAACGATAACAAGGCAGTAATGATGGGATAGTGAAGTAAGTGAAACAATGCAAGGTATAACAAGAGTTAGGAAAGAAAGAAAAATAAAAGGTTATGCAGATATATCAGGAATTAAGAAACAGTTACAATAGATAAGAGTAAAGGGAGCAGTAATCCCAAATCCCGAGCCCAAGTCATATCAAGTCAAGTCATGTATCAAGTCAAGTATTAAGTCAAGTCATGTATCAAGTCAAGTATGTATTCGGAGGGGTGACCTCGGAATACTAAGTACAAGGTTAAAAGGTAACAGAAACAGTAATCCACTACGAGCCCAGAACAGATCAAATATCAAATCAAGTAATCAGGGTGTACGGAGGGGAGACCTCGGTACCAAGTACAGGGTGAGGGGATACCTCCAAGGGGTGGAGTAGCTAGCTCCCAGGATGTGAAAGACGTGTATCGCACACACCATCAGTCACCAGATAATATAACTGATACAGATAACAAATAACAGATAACAGATCTAGGATGCATCCATACGCCCCAGGTGGCCAAATACCTCCTCTACACACCACAAGTCAAATCAAATCAGGGACGGGATAGGACATCACTCTCCTACCCTAGAGTCATGCCATTGGTGCATCAATGACATGGACATGAAACCCTCATGCCTAGTGAAAACAGATAGTGGCTCGTAGTCTCAACTGTGGGTCAAGGGTCAAGTATCAAATGTCCAAGTATCCAGTTCAGTTTCATATTAAGTGGTTCGAGTCCAATTTCCATTTCAGGTATATCAGAAAGTCCATATCAATAGTTCAATATCAGATGGTTCAATATCAGAAAGGTCAATATCAGAAGGTTCATAATCAAAGTTTCATAGCAACAGTTCATTTAAAAAGGTTTCTATTTAAAAGTCCATTTAAAGCAATCTTTCAAAAATGGTTTTCATAATAAATGATCTTACAAAATAGTTTTCATAAAAATGGTCTTTCAAAACGGTTTTCATAAAGATGGTCTCAAAAATAGTTTTCTTAAAATCTTTTAGTAACTTTCATTTAAAAGCAGTATCGCATCTTTTAAAATAGCTTTTCTCACACATTTTCATATATAATTCAGAAAGGTTTTCAAATCTAGTTACCAAAATCAAATAATCCTTCAAAGTATCAAGTAGTTCAAATATTCATGTTACAGGGTGACGAACGAGTCACATCAAGTATCAAAGGAACATGGCAAGGCTCAATTATCAAGGTTCACAAACCAAGGGAAGCATAGCAAGGGCATAGATCAAGTAAGAAAGCCCAAAATAAAAGGCTCAGATCATAATCAAACCAATATAGATAGATGTAAGTGAAACATAAAGAACGAATCAAAGTATAAGGGAACATAGCAATGGCTTAGGGAACCCTATAATAAATCAGGATCAAAAGTCATGAGAAGGACACCCTTACTAAGAAAGGGTAGAATATTTATACCTTATATCGCAAGTGAAAACACATCTAGAAATATAAAGATCGGAAACAAACTCCATCTTCAGCGAATCTACACGAATACATGGTCGTCATATTATTAATACCTTATTTAAATCAGATTTCTCATTTTAGTCGGCTTTCCATTTTTAGTAACTTTCCATCTATAGCAGGTTTCCTCAATTAGTAAGTTTCCATTTTTAAGAAGCATTCAAAGTTATCATTTAATAAGTTTAAAGTGACAATATTAATAGCTTAGGGTTCATAATAGTATTTATATAAAGTTAAGGTTATTATGGTAGGTTTACAAATTTTTAGGGTTTATTATGTAATTATGATAAGTTTAAGGACTATTATGCAATTATCATAAAATTAGGGTATAAGATGTAATTATTATAAAGTTACAGGTTTTTTACAAGTTAAGTCCTTTAGTATTAGAAAAATAACAATTTAAACCCTTTAGTTTTGGAAAATAAACAAATAACACCTTTTTAATATCTTTACACTTTAACAAATTTTTCGTATGCACTGGACCTGTTTTAAATAATTTATGAATCATATTAGAACTCCGAAATAAAATTCCCAAAAATTCCCAGAGAACCCTATATGTCCCTAGTAATTTACCTAATTTTTCCATATTTTATTAACTAGTATAGTTACGACTGAAAAAATCCATTTCCCTAACATGTTCCGTAATCGGATCTGATGAAACACCCGAAAAGTAATTAATTCACTACTCCATCTAGAAAATTTATAAAATTTTACAAAAACTCCAGTAACTAGTAGACATATCAAATATTATCCATTTCAAAGGAAACCTTCTAATTCGACATGGTTTGAAAATGATAAATGAAAAACACGGACTGTTTTTCCAGACATACGAATTCGATTTGATACTTAATTTTCTAAAAATCAAAAAGTGATCTTCCAGGCCTCTAAAAATCACAAGGTTAATTTCTACAAAAAGATCTTTCATTGAATTTAATTCTAGACTCAAGAAACTCCCAAAAACACTTAGTTATCATCAAGATTCAATTAATTAAAATCGGTCTAATTTCCTGATCAGAAAACTGGTTCATTAATTCATGTGATCTTTTAGGGTTTTTGG
Source organism: Artemisia tridentata subsp. tridentata (assembly GCA_021014915.2). Taxonomy (NCBI): domain Eukaryota; kingdom Viridiplantae; phylum Streptophyta; class Magnoliopsida; order Asterales; family Asteraceae; genus Artemisia; species Artemisia tridentata. The sequence goes on along the minus strand of CP139509.1, from coordinate 511,343,596 downwards.
TTCGTTTAATTCCAAACGACCTTAGTAGCGTGCATGGATCATTATAACCATTTTATATAGATCATATATGATGTAAAGAGAGTCACAAAAATACCAGATAGCTTTTAGAATGATCGAATGAGGTGTGGAGAATTTGCACCTCTCGGCTAGGATTAAACTCGAACAAAAATCAAAACCAAGTGAATCAAGCCTCCATAATTCGAACTCCTATTTTTCTAGCCTCCTTCTAACTCCAAAGAATCTAGGAAAAATGCCAAGAACTTGTAGAATTTTGTGGTGGTCGATTTTTGGGTTTAATGTTTGATCGGTTAGGGTTTTGAGATATAAACAGGAAAAATAATTGAAACCGTGTGATATAATGAGGTGTGATTAATCGTGTCGAACAATTCGCAAGTCAACCTCTCACGAAGAAAAGTCAACGAGGAACGGTTCAACGCAAAAATCAAGTTATAATAAACCGGGCAAACATGTACCCGGGTCGTTCTCCCAAGGAGGCGTGAAATTGAGAATATCGTTTGAGGTTCGTAATTAAAGTGCTTGAAAAGACGAGAGTTTCTTGTGTTTCTAATATCTACTAAAACGAAAATTAAAATAACGTAAACGATAAACTACGAACGAGCATAAACGTGACAATCTCTGAAAAATAAACCTACGGGTATCAAACTAATTTTCCTAAGTTCTAATTAATAAAAGAAAATTTTAGAAAAAAGATTTATATTTTTTTTTTGATTTTTATTTAATTTAATGTGAATTAAAAACTAATTTTAAGAAAATAAATGATTAAAAATATTTAAACTATTAAGAAAAATCTGGAAATTTTATCACAAATACTTTGTAACAAACTGGAGCTGAGAAAAATAAGAAACATGAAAAGTGCTTTTGGGATTAAGCAGAAAATAAGCCAACAGTTTAGAATAAGCTAAATTGAAAACAAAAGGAACAAGGTTAAATAAAACTGTCTGCAAAGATTTAATAAAAAGGTCTAGGGCAGATGGTATGACTGTGGGTTTGTGAACCAGGAGACCCAGGTTCGAATCCCACTCTCAACCCTTTTTTAAAACTTTTATTTTATTTTATTTTATTTTATTTTTAATTTAAAAACTGATTAACTAGCAAAGATTAAAAACTTTTGAAAAGAAAATTAATTTTAAAAAGCAAATATAAGCTGAGAAAAAGCTGTGGAGACCAACAGTTGAGAAAAAGAAAGAAAAACAAAAGCTAAGCTATTCTAATGGGCTGTAAAAGCTATGGAATAAGCTTCATGGAAACTGAAGTAGCTAATGAACCTACAATAAGTTGAAATAATACTGAATAAGCCAGGGATAGGCTGCTAAGCTTATCAGTGACCAAAGGAATAACAGGCAAAGGGTTGCAAGGCATACTTGGCCACTGAGGTGATTTTGCAATCCAAATTCAGCCACTAAAATAAGCTCTAAGGTTCCTGATAAGCTCAGAACTATCAAACTACTACTATAAGCTATTCAAAACACCAAAATTCAGACAAGCAACAAAAGAGTCTAAGCAGAAACTAAGCTAAGAAAAGGGGCTAGGGGGGCTGCTAAGGACTTTTAAAGCCACAAACAACACAACAAGCTCTTAACTAGTTTAAAACTACCAAGAACTAATAAAAAGCAGTAAACAGAAGACAATAAGCAGAAATTAAGCAGCAACATAAGCAGTTTGACCACGTTGACCAAACAAGAAAAAAAATAGGAAACTTAACTTGCATTAACAGGAAATTAAATGAGCGTAAATTACAACTTAAATTAAAATACTACACTAAAAAAAACATCAAACAATTAAAAGGTCAAACTTTTCTAATACATGAAAAGTGGACAAAAAAACTACAAATGAAAAATCTGCTATATATAGGGCTTTTTCGTGTGTTTTCTCTGTGAGGGTGTTCTCACTTGTGCTTCTTTGCTTCTTCTTGGACCCTTGGATTAAACTTGGAGCCCACTTCTTCTATTTTCAGCCGTGGATCCTTCTTTTATCCCTCGGATTGTTGAGGTGGACTTGGGGGGGGGGGGGACCAAAGACAATACCCATGTGAATGTTTGTCTGGTTGTGGTGAGGTGGAGAGGGTGATTAGCAGGAAGGATTAAAGGTAAATAGAGGGATTGAAGAGAGGTTGAAGAAGATAAAAAGGGATTAGGGATTTTGACTTGTGTGAATTGGGGGTTGACTGCTTTCTTTATACCCGTATTATTATTGTTGAGTTCAATGGGGATCGGGTTTCTTATTCGCTGGACCCGGGTTTCTTTTTGATCCGCTCTTTTTGTTTGTTCTGTATTATTTCAATCGTGGGTGGGCCGGTTGTAAGGTGGGTCGCTTGTGGGCTGTTTTGGATCAGGTTGTTTTTAGTTTTAGAGGGCTAGGGGTTATAGGGGTTAAAGGGTTTGTTGGGTCTAGTGTTGTGGTGATGGGCTGTGGTTAGTTTGTTTGGATCCCGGTTGTGTTAGATTAGAAGGTTAAAATGGGAATTACAACAAGGACCAAAGGTGTAAATATGACAAGTTCAGGGGCCAAATCTGCCACATCTTCAAAGTTCTTCTAGGGACCATTTTTGCCAAGTAAAAATAATCCAACGGCCATTTTGATATTTCTTGAGCTTGAATAAAATCCGCATGAAAAACGTCTTTCCCGGCATCGGTTTTCGACTCTTTTCCAAATCAAGCTCGGTTTTGTCCGTGTTTGCCCCGTTTTCAATCCTTTTGTACCTGAAACACACAAAACACAATCCAAGGATATTTGTAACATTATATGGTCCATTTGGGTGTTTTTGGTCATTTTTGTGGGGTTTTCCGGGTATAAAATGATGAGTTAAAGGCCACTCATCAATCCCCCACACTAAGCTATTGCTAGTCCCTAGCAATCCGATCATATGAAGTAATGAAAGGATCAAAAAAATGTCAAGGTTACCAAAAATACCACCCTGTTTTGACTTTATAAAATGCAAGTAACTAAAACGAGAACAAACGTAAATAATATGCTTGATTATCAAAAATGGCATCATGGAACGGGAATCACACAAAATGGGTGACTCCGGGGAATTGTAATCGTCATCCTCTTTTTAGTACTTCCCAACTAAGTCTAAAACCCTTGTGCAAACGTTTTTATAAAATGCTAACACTACTTATATTAGCAACCTATGTAAGCCAAGACTTAACTTTTCACTCCCACAATTATTCATAAGTTAGGTGTGTGTGCTTGTTTTCAAAGTTTTGATCGTAAAAATCGAAATTTATTAGGGTTAAAAACCGACAATGATTTAGAAATTAGAGATTCAAAGGTGAGATCACTCCATGTAGCGACTTTCTTCTCAGCTTATCCTTAGTAAACTTAGGAGGCTAGGTTTTTACACCCTCGAGAATAGTATCGGAGCTCACGGGATCTTTGAAGTCAACAATTTCTAAATCACCGTCCAACTTTTAGACAATTTTGACGAATACTAGTTCAACTTTCGATTTAAATTTAAGAAGAAGCAAGTTTCTCACACTTATTCATAAACAAACATAAACATTTTTTTTTCATTTTTCATCACTTTTTTCACTTTTTTTTTTTTTTTTTTTTTTTTTCACTTAACTTTTTACTTGTGTACTCTAAACGACGGAGCTTCACGGTTTAGTTCCAAGACCTTACACCTTTCGGAATAAAGGATCCAAGGGCCGTTACAACGGAGTGTTCCAAGACTCTAGACATTCCTGAAATGAGGATCCAAGGTGGTTAGACCAAGACCTCACACATTCCTGAACTAGAGGTCCAAGGGCCGGTGCAAGAGGGTAGCCAAGACCTAAACGCCATTGGAAATAAGGATCCAAGGCCTGATCTCGAATCCGTAGCTTAGAGCACTTATTTATTCATACTCAAAACTTTAACTTTTGCAACTTTCAAGCAATGACTCACTTTCATTTTGCATTCTTATTATGTTTTTAAGAAAGTATGCTTGTTCCAAAATTTAAATAAAACTTTGAACTAGTATTCTAAATCAAGATTGTATAAAAATTTATTTGCTTAACAAAAACGGTTTTTGCGTTCAAAAGTTTGAAAATAGCACTAATTTTAGTCAGGTTAGGATCTTCTGGGAGGAAAAGCCATAGATTACTTATATAAGCTCTAAAGAGAACCAACTACTCCACGCTTAGCATTTTCATTTGCACAATTCGCAAAAAACTTAGCCTAAACGTTAAGGGCAGCAGCTAGATCAACCCTCTAGCAGAGTCGGGATTCCCCTTGTTCTAGCCTAATCAAGTCTAAACTTCCACTAATACCGAAGCATTAATGTATAGCAAATTATTTTTATTGTGCAAAGCACTTCTTTTAAACAAAAGATACGATAAAAATTTTAAAATTTTTGCTCAAAACGGGGGTGCTAGGGGACTAGTAGGTACAATATGTGAAAATTTTTAAAATTTGGTCAAATTTTGGTCAAATGAGAATCCCCCCCCCCCACACTTAGAATTGAATATTGCCCTCAATATTCAAAGTACCGGCCTGAGCCGACACAATAGAACGTAAAAGGGTAAGACTACTATCTAAGTGTGGAAACGAAATCTTTTTTTCACAAAAAGGATTTTAAGATATCCCTGGATAATCATAAATACAAAGATAGGATATTGGGCGGCTGGATTGAAAACAGGCGCATCAATCATCACAATCTACGGGAATCCTGAAAACAGAGGCAAACACAAAACAACAAAGCGCAAGTAGAGGAACTCCCCCACACTTAGTGTTAGAAAATAGGAAGAAAATAGAAGGATAAGCATGGGTTGCCACCCACGAAGCGCTTGTTTTTTTATCGAGTCGTATAGCTTAGACTCGCCCCGAATTTAATTGTTCTTGGGGGAGCAAGTGGAAGAGACAATCTCCATCGGACTTTCGTTCAAGATGTTTGAAGAAACATTGAAGTGCTTGAAAGTTCCACTCCGACGAGATACACCCGGCTTAAAAGAATGAGAGATGCCGGGGTCAAAAATGGTGTCTTCACTCCCGAGCGAGTGAATGGAAGGACAATCTACCTTATAGGAGAAGAAAGGTAGAAAAACTCGAACGACATATGCGAAGTCAATATAAGGGCGATCCCCAAAAGGCACTGTCACATATGTCGGAGAAATAATATCTTTTTGATTCTCGGGATTAACAATTGAGGTCGTATTATCAAAAACAGTAGTGTCTTTGACCTCATTGTTCTCTAACACTTCAATAAACAGCGGATTAACGTTGCTAGAAAAGCAATCGTCATCAAATTCAAAAAGAGTGTTAGAGAAAATCCCGGAAGTAACCTCAGAGATGTCAAGAGATTCTCCAAAAATTGGAGAATCACATTCTCTGTCAAATATCTCCTCAGACTCACTTGGGGTTGGGACAAGGTTCTCAGCACTAGACTTTATGAATTCGTCTGATTCCTTTTCAGGAATAGTGCTAAGATGCTCGTCCCCCATAATGAGAGAGTCCTCGGGTCTAGACTGAGAGGGTTGAGAAATGGTATCATTTAAAGGAATAACACTCTCCTCTTCGTCTTCTTCATTCTCATCATCGTCATCAAGAAGGGCAGCCCTGAGAAATATGGAATGCATTTTTGCTCCTCGTTCTCTGGCTAGTAATTCTGCCATAGATTCTTCATGAGGATTTTCTTGGGTATGTATTTTACCCAAATCCCTGACTTCTTGTAGTAAATCAAGAATATGAAGAACGTCTTCTGAAAGTTCTTGAGACGGTGGCTGAGGTGGTGGCTGAATCATTTGGTACTGTGGAGGTTGGTCATGATAAGAATAGTCATAATTGTCACAAGGGACATGCTCATAGACAAGCGGGTTCCTCGTTTGACAATCAGAGCTATAGTGAGGACCTCCACAGTACTCACAACAATATGATTGTTGTGACTGATTCGGTGAATTATATGGATAATGGTCATACCCGAAGTTTTGATAACATGGAACCTGCTCATAGACAAACGTGTTCCCTGTTTGACAATCAAAACCCGGGTGAAGACTACCTCCACAATATTCACAAGAATATGTCTCCATCTGGTGTTGTGGGGGCTGGTCGAAAAAGTCGGTTGTTTCATGGTAAGAATAAGGATTTTGGTCATAGACAAACCCGTTTCCCGATTCCACCATGCTACAACCGGGACAATTCCCACCATTATAAGGACCTCCACAACACTCACAAAGATCATTTGGCATATTTTGGAATGATGTATCATTGAAGTTTTGATAACATGGTTCTTGCCAAAATGAATCTTGAGGAGAGTTGAAATCTTTTTGAAAATCTGGATTTGTATTTTCGATTTCAGAATTGCAACACACGCAAAGTCCATGGGTAAACCCACATCCTTTGCAGAAGCATCGTTCACAGTGGGAATCATCCCCCAACGGATCTCCACATACAAAGCAATTATGCTGAGTGAGTGAGGATGGCTGGGGTTGTGGGGGGTGTTCGGAAAAACTTTGAGAATTATCGATGGAATTAAGCTCTTTGAGGGCTACTTCACACCAATAACAAGATCCTCTTGGGTTGTGATTTCCACACCGTTCACACGCACACTTTGAACAACGAAGACTGTCAATCAACGGGCTTTTACAATCAAAGCAAGTATAGCCCAGTGACGACATGAGAATTAAACATTAATGAGGGTTAAGAAGATAGAATTAAACAAATAGAGGGTGAGAGATAAAGAATTAAACGGATAAGAGGAATAAGAAGAATATTTTTGGGTTTTTAAAATTTTGAATCATTTAAAAGAAAAAGGAAAATAATTTTTGAAAAGAAAATCTTTTTGGGTTTTTCAAAGTTTTTCAATTTTTTTGGATTTTTGAATAAAAAATATTCACAAGATATTTACGAAACTTCACGAGGAAGGTTCTTCAAGTCACTAATCGTCAAACCGTGATGATATTGTCGCAACACACCTCCCCGGCAGCGGCGCCAAAAATTGATTAATCGTGTCGAACAATTCGCAAGTCAACCTCTCACGAAGAAAAGTCAACGAGGAACGGTTCAACGCAAAAATCAAGTTATAATAAACCGGGCAAGCGTGTACCCGGGTCGTTCTCCCAACGAGGCGTGAAATTGAGAATATCGTTTGAGGTTCGTAATTAAAGTGCTTGAAAAGACGAGAGTTTCTTGTGTTTCTAATATCTACTAAAACGAAAATTAAAATAACGTAAACGATAAACTACGAACGAGCATAAACGTGACAATCTATGAAAAATAAACCTACGGGTATCAAACTAATTTTCCTAAGTTCTAATTAATAAAAGAAAATTTTAGAAAAAAGATTTATATTTTTTTTTATTTTTATTTAATTTAATGTGAATTAAAAACTAATTTTAAGAAAATAAATGATTAAAAATATTTAAACTATTAAGAAAAATCTGGAAATTTTATCACAAATACTTTGTAACAAACTGGAGCTGAGAAAAATAAGAAACATGAAAAGTGCTTTTGGGATTAAGCAGAAAATAAGCCAACAGTTTAGAATAAGCTAAATTGAAAACAAAAGGAACAAGGTTAAATAAAACTGTCTGCAAAGATTTAATAAAAAGGTCTAGGGCAGATGGTATGACTGTGGGTTTGTGAACCAGGAGACCCAGGTTCGAATCCCACTCTCAACCCTTTTTTAAAACTTTTATTTATTATTATTTTTTTTTTATTTTAAAAACTGATTAACTAGCAAAGATTAAAAACTTTTGAAAAGAAAATTAATTTTAAAAAGCAAATATAAGCTGAGAAAAAGCTGTGGAGACCAACAGTTGAGAAAAAGAAAGAAAAACAAAAGCTAAGCTATTCTAATGGGCTGTAAAAGCTATGGAATAAGCTTCATGGAAACTGAAGTAGCTAATGAACCTACAATAAGTTGAAATAATACTGAATAAGCCAGGGATAGGCTGCTAAGCTTATCAGTGACCAAAGGAATAACAGGCAAAGGGTTGCAAGGCATACTTGGCCACTGAGGTGATTTTGCAATCCAAATTCAGCCACTAAAATAAGCTCTAAGGTTCCTGATAAGCTCAGAACTATCAAACTACTACTATAAGCTATTCAAAACACCAAAATTCAGACAAGCAACAAAAGAGTATAAGCAGAAACTAAGCTAAGAAAAGGGGCTAGGGGGCTGCTAAGGACTTTTAAAGCCACAAACAACACAACAAGCTCTTAACTAGTTTAAAACTACCAAGAACTAATAAAAAGCAGTAAACAGAAGACAATAAGCAGAAATTAAGCAGCAACATAAGCAGTTTGACCACGTTGACCAAACAAGAAAAAAAACAGGAAACTTAACTTGCATTAACAGGAAATTAAATGAGCGTAAATTACAACTTAAATTAAAATACTACACTAAAAAAAAACATCAAACAATTAAAAGGTCAAACTTTTCTAATACATGAAAAGTGGACAAAAAAACTACAAATGAAAAATCTGCTATATATAGGGCTTTTTCGTGTGTTTTCTCTGTGAGGGTGTTCCCACTTGTGCTTCTTTGCTTCTTCTTGGACCCTTGGATTAAACTTGGAGCCCACTTCTTCTATTTTCAGCCGTGGATCCTTCTTTTATCCCTCGGATTGTTGAGGTGGACTTGGGGGGGGGGACCAAAGACAATACCCATGTGAATGTTTGTCTGGTTGTGGTGAGGTGGAGAGGGTGATTAGCAGGAGGGATTAAAGGTAAATAGAGGGATTGAAGAGAGGTTGAAGAAGATAAAAAGGGATTAGGGATTTTGACTTGTGTGAATTGGGGGTTGACTGCTTTCTTTATACCCGTATTATTATTGTTGAGTTCAATGGGGATCGGGTTTCTTATTCACTGGACCCGGGTTTCTTTTTGATCCGCTCTTTTTGTTTGTTCTGTATTATTTCAATCGTGGGTGGGCCGGTTGTAAGGTGGGTCGCTTGTGGGCTGTTTTGGATCAGGTTGTTTTTAGTTTTAGAGGGCTAGGGGTTATAGGGGTTAAAGGGTTTGTTGGGTCTAGTGTTGTGGTGATGGGCTGTGGTTAGTTTGTTTGGATCCCGGTTGTGTTATATTAGAAGGTTAAAATGGGAATTACAACAAGGACCAAAGGTGTAAATATGACAAGTTCAGGGGCCAAATCTGCCACATCTTCAAAGTTCTTCTAGGGACCATTTTTGCCAAGTAGAAATAATCCAACGGCCATTTTGATATTTCTTGAGCTTGAATAAAATCCGCATGAAAAACGTCTTTCCCGGCATCGGTTTTCGACTCTTTTCCAAATCAAGCTCGGTTTTGTCCGTGTTTGCCCCGTTTTCAATCCTTTTGTACCTGAAACACACAAAACACAATCCAAGGATATTTGTAACATTATATGGTCCATTTGGGTGTTTTTGGTCATTTTTGTGGGGTTTTCCGGGTATAAAATGATGAGTAAAAGGCCACTCATCAAGGTGAGTGAAAGAATTTCGGCCCAAGGTGATCAATTAGGATCAATTTCTGATTTTCAAGATACTTTCTCAAATTATATAACATTTATCCATTTGTATTACATATTTAATTATTTAAAAAAAAACATAAATACATAATTAAAATGTATATTCGGCCCATAATATTTTTAGTGATGCTACAAGTATTTTTAGGACATGTAAAATATTAAAATGTTCAAGCAAAAATTATCATACTTCATATGCTGCTAGTTTACAAGAGTTTGGGATTTATTTGATGTTTTATTTAAGTATTAATTAAAATTTTAAGTTACAAGGGTATTTTGGTAATTTTGCATGTTTTGAAATTTTGGGTTTTACAACTTTTTCCCCTCTAAAAGAAAAATTTTGTCCTCGAAATTTGAAGTCGCTAGGTTAGACGAAGTCGTAGCAAATCGCAAAAGATCATCACAAACATTCTCACGCTCGGGGAGGTTCTTCCAAAAAGATCTTCAAACCAAATAGTTTCTCATGACTCAATCAAAACAAGGTGGGTTCAAATTTCTCAGAAGGAGACAAATTAAGTTGATTTTGATCAAGAGGTCCATGCAACATAAAATGGATGATAGGTGAATTTTCTGGAAAGCTCATATGGAATACGAACAAGATTTCAAATCAAATTAACTGTATCAACAGTAGAGAGCTCTACAAGGAGTCCAAGATTTATAACTGAGGTCAACAGAATGCAAAACGAGAGTCCAAACTCATCCAGATATCTAATGAATGAAGGCAAGGTATACGCATAGGCAGAAATGAACCTAAAGTCTCACCAATCACGGATAATCCATCGGAGATCAAATTCTAAACTTTTTAGGTACTCCCCAAGATATCCTATGGCCACAATGAGTGCACGTTATATGGTGTAAGTATTATCACGTTGATCATGCGTCATAATACTAGCACCACATAACTATGCCTTCATGATGATCATACTTTATCTCGAGTTGAGTAAAACAACGTATCTTAATCCACCTAGTACTTCTACAGTCTCAGAGGTCAACAAAACCAAATGTCATAGTCAAGAGGAAAACAATTCTTATACTCGTGGTTAAACACCACAAGACTTCTCATAAGGATAGAGATGGGTAAGACGAAATCAAATAGCGTCGGAAGACTTATAGATGCTTATCAAAAGCAAGAGACAAATAACAGAATGTATCAAGTACGTCATCTCCATGGCGATTCTCAAAATGCCCGAAGAGGCATCAAAATGATTAACAAAGGATCATAGGTCAGAGTCGGAATCTGAAGATAAGGATCAAATAGTGTCAGGCAATTACTATGCAATTCTCAATGCTTTCAAGATTTATTTAGGTTTCAAAACTTAGGTGGTGCAAGGCACAAGCTTTCAATTTCCAAAAGTGATCTCAACAGGCTTTAACCAAAAACAAGGCACGAATCAGAGTGATGCGGAAGCAATAATACTTAAACAAATGCCTTATAGTCTACCCACTCCCCACTGGTCAAAACTTAAGTTCATATTAAGAAATCCTAAAGCAAGTTTTCAAGGGGTTCTCCTATGTTCTTACAGTGGAAGCCTAATGGTTCAAAACTCACAGGTCAAGGGTAATGTATTACGAGTCGCAACCTATCTCTCTGATATCATAAATTGTAACACCCCGACCCGACAAGGGTAAAGATGTCACAATAATGGTTTCATATCAGAACAAACACAAGCATATGACATAAATAATACAATTGAATTTCAATGATTACAATGGAAAATCTGAAACTACAAGGTTATAATACAATAATTTCCAAATCTAACTATAAATTCTTCTAGTCATCTTCAATAGCTAGTAAGGTCTTCTAAGTCCAAGGTACTCTCCACTCATACCCAGCTTCCAAACTAAAACCTGCCGCAGGAAAAGAAATGCGGCTGAGCTACGAAAGCTCAGTGAATAGATATAACGATAACAAGGCAGTAATGATGGGATAGTGAAGTAAGTGAAACAATGCAAGGTATAACAAGAGTTAGGAAAGAAAGAAAAATAAAAGGTTATGCAGATATATCAGGAATTAAGAAACAGTTACAATAGATAAGAGTAAAGGGAACAGTAATCCCAAATCCCAAGCCCAAGTCATGTATCAAGTCAAGCATTAAGTCAAGTCATGTATCAAGTCAAGTATGTATTCGGAGGGGTGACCTCGGAATACTAAGTACAAGGTTAAAAGGTAACAGAAACAGTAATCAGGGTGTACAGAGGGGAGACCTCGGTACCAAGTACAGGGTGATGGGATACCTCCAAGGGATGGAGTAGCTAGCTCCCAGGATGTGAAAGACGTGTATCGCACACACCATCAGTCACAGATAATATAACAGATACAGATAACAGATACAGATAACAGATAACAGATAACATATCTAGGATGCATCCATATGCCCCAGGTGGCCAAATACCTCCTCTACACACCACAAGTCAAATCAAATCAAGGACGGGATAGGACATCACTCTCCTACCCAGTCATGCCATCGGTGCATCAATGACATGGACATGAAACCCTCATGCCTAGTGAAAACAGATAGTGGCTCGTAGTCTCAACTGTGGGTCAAGGGTCAAGTATCAAATGTCCAAGTATCCAGTTCAGTTTCATATTAAGTGGTTCGAGTCCAATTTCCATTTCAGGTATATCAGAAAGTCCATATCAATAGTTCAATATCAGATGGTTCAATATCAGAAAGGTCAATATTAGAAGGTTCATAATCAAAGTTTCATAGCAACAGTTCATTTAAAAAGGTTTCTATTTAAAAGTCCATTTAAAGAAATCTTTCAAAAATGGTTTTCATAATAAATGATCTTACAAAATAGTTTTCATAAAAATGGTCTTTCAAAACGGTTTTCATAAAGATGGTCTCAAAAATAGTTTTCTTAAAAACTTTTAGTAACTTTCATTTAAAAGTAGTATCGCATCTTTTAAAATAGATTTTCTCACACATTTTCATATATAATTCAGAAAGGTTTTCACATCTAGTTACCAAAATCAAATAATCCATCAAAGTATCAAGTAGTTCAAATATTCATGTTACAGGGTGACGAACGAGTCACATCAAGTATCAAAGGAACATGGCAAGGCTCAATTATCAAGGTTCACAAACCAAGGGAAGCATAGCAAGGGCATAGATCAAATAAGAAAGCCCTAAATAAAAGGCTCAGATCATAATCAAACCAATATAGACAGATGTAAGTGAAACATAAAGAACGAATCAAAGTATAAGGGAACATAGCAATGGCTTAGGGAACCCTATAGTAAATCAGGATCAAAATTCATGAGAAGGACACCCTTACTGAGAAAGGGTAGAATATATGTACCTTATATCGCAAGTGAAAACACATCTAGAAATATAAATATCGGAAACAAACTCCATCTTCAGCGAATCTACACGAATACATGGTCGTCTTATTATTAATACCTTATTTAAATCAGATTTCTCATTTTAGTCGGCTTTCCATTTTTAGCAACTTTCCATCTATAGCAGGTTTCCTCAATTAGTAAGTTTCCATTTTTATGATGCATTCAAAGTTATCATTTAATAAGTTTAAAGTGACAATATTAATAGCTTAGGGTTCATAATAGTGTTTATATAAAGTTAAGGTTATTATGGTAGGTTTACAAATTTTTAGGGTTTATTATGTAATTATGATAAGTTTAAGGACTATTATGCAATTATCATAAAATTAGGGTATAAGATGTAATTATTATAAAGTTATAGGTTTTTTTACAAGTTAAGTCCTTTAGAATTAGAAAAATAACAATTTAAACCCTTTAGTTTTGGAAAATAAACAAATAACACATTTTTAATATCTTTACACTTTAACAGATTTTTCGTATGCACTGGACCTGTTTTAAATAATTTATGAATCATATTAGAACTCCGAAATAAAATTCCCAGAGAACCCTATATGTCCCTAGTAATTTACCTAATTTTTCCAGATTTTATTAACTAGTATAGTTACGACTGAAAAAATCCATTTCCCTAACATGTTCCGTAATCGGATCTGATGAAACACCCGAAAAGTAATTAATACACTACTCCATCTAGAAAATTTATAAAATTCTACAAAAATTCCAGTAACTAGTAGACATATCAAATATTACCCATTTCAAAGGAAACCTTCTAATTCGACATGGTTTGAAAATGATAAATGAAAAACACGGACTGTTTTTCCAGACATACGAATTCGATTTGACACTTAATTTTCTAAAAATCAAAAAGTGATCTTCCAGGCCTCTAAAAATCACAAGGTTAATTTCTACAAAAAGATCTTTCATTGAATTTAATTCTAGACTCAAGAAACTCCCAAAAACACTTAGTTATCATCAAGATTCAATTAATTAAAATCGGTCTAATTTCCTGATCAGAAAACTGGTTCATTAATTCATGTGATCTTTTAGGGTTTTTGGTTCGTTTAATTCCAAACGACCTTAGTAGCGTGCATGGATCATTATAACCATTTTATATAGATCATATATGATGTAAAGAGAGTCACAAAAATACCAGATAGCTTTTAGAATGATCGAATGAGGTGTGGAGAATTTGCACCTCTCGGCTAGGATTAAACTCGAACAAAAATCAAAACCAAGTGAATCAAGCCTCCATAATTCGAACTCCTATTTTTCTAGCCTCCTTCTAACTCCAAAGAATCCAGGAAAAATGCCAAGAACTTGTAGAATTTTGTGGTGGTCGATTTGTGGGTTTAATGTTTGATCGGTTAGGGTTTTGTGATATAAACGGGAAAAATAATTGAAACCGTGTGATATAATGAGATGAGTGAAAGAATTTCGGCCCAAGGTGATCAATTAGGATCAATTTCTGATTTTCAAGATACTTTCTCAAATTATATAACATTTATCCATTTGTATTACATATTTAATTATTTAAAAAGAACATAAATACATAATTAAAATGTATATTCGGCCCATAATATTTTTACTGATGCTACAAGTATTTTTAGGACATGTAAAATATTAAAATGTTCAAGCAAAAATTATCATACTTCATATGCTGCTAGTTTACAAGAGTTTGGGATTTATTTGATGTTTTATTTAAGTATTAATTGAAATTTTAAGTTACAAGGGTATTTTGGTAATTTTGCATGTTTTGAAATTTTAGGTTTTACACTTTTGATGTTTCAAGGTTTCAGTACTTGGTAGCAAGTATTGGAATGCTTAATCTTTGAATTTTCAATATAATGTGTTTTTGTAAATAAATTTTTGATTGTGCTGCTAGTCTTTATATAATACTGCTGCTATTACAAAAAGTTTGTGCTGCTAGTACAAATTTAAAATGTGTTATTCATACAGTTGGTCTTATGATTATTCTAATGCAAGACAAGTACTTTGTACATTGTTCTTTTGGTTTTAGACTAACAATTTCAGGTATGAATATGTGAACACAAAGGAAATTTCAAGTGAAATGGAAGCAACACAATGCTGATATTGACTGCTGCCATAATAGGTTTATGATGGACTGAGTTTGGGAATTTAAAACTCCTTAAAACTTCTTTCTTGAAACCTAGTTATGATATTTCACATTGAATTGATGACTTAGTTGATCAGATAGTAACTGATGCAACTCACTTTCTATCATTTTATACTTTTAAGTATAATGTGCAAGTCTAAGGACATCTGATAGAAAGAACAGCTAGTGAAAGTGAATCTAACACTTGTGTTAGAGGTAACAATTACTATGAGCTGGAAACCCTGTCAAGAAAGCCTTTTGAATAGGTTTATCTTTACACAGGCAGTTATTTATAACTAAAAAACATTGGTTCTCACACACCCAGAGGTTGCTTTAAACCGAAATTTTGATTAAGTGTTTGTTATACACTTAATCCCTTCAAAATGGTTGAAAGCAGTATGATTTTTCAATTCTAAAATCATGAACATACTGCTAAGTCAAATAATTTCTTAAACAAGGATTTTCAAAGGATTCACAAAAACCATCCATTGATGGACCATGAATCAAATGTCCAATGAATCACCTCTCATAGGAGTTAACACACCTAGAATTGATGAGGGCAGTAACTTAAACTCTTAAGGAATTGATGGCTTCATGTACAACATTGTCTGACAACAAGTTCTAAATGATGGATCAGATGATAAGGAAAGATATATTTTGGTACATAGTGAGATCTTCCAAACAAGGGGAGGAAACAAAAGTTATTTGTATCTCAGGGGAGGTAACTATCTCAGGGGAGGAAATAATAGCCCAGAAAAGAAGATAATCCAATGAAAGGAAGGAGAAGACAAGAGCATACAAGATGATGACATGGAGGTTGAAAATGACAACAACATTCCAAAGGAGAAAGTTCTATCTAGGTCAAACGAAGAAAAGTTTCAATTTCAGTTTACCACGTTTGTTCATCACTTGCAAAGACATGCTGATAGATGATTTCACTTGTTGAAACAAACATCCAAGATACACAGCATCATTGCCTCTTATAATTCCTCCATCCAAGGAAATTGCACCATCTTTTAGTCCAAGATTGGAGCAATGTGTTGATATTGTTAAAGTCAAAGAACAAAGCAGATGAATTACTGAGAAAGATATTCAAATCTTGAAGAACAGAAGTGTTTGAAAGATCTTCACAATCCATAATTTAATTCAGAAACATGTTGAAATGGATTCACATGTTTAGGGGAGGATTGTTGGGAATTAAATATTCAAGAAGTTTAATATCGGATTCTATTCAAAGAAAAAAATTAAGTGTGATTCTGCTGCTAGTGCATTTGGTTCCTGCTGCTAATGTTGTTCCTGCTGCTAGAACATTTGATTCTGCTGCTAGCGATAAATGATTCTGCTGCTAGGCTTAACACTCTGCTGCTGAAGGATTCTGCTGCTAGTGTTCTCATTGTTGCTGCTAATGAACATTCTGCTGCTAAGTGGATAAGTATGAAAATATATTATTTGTATTTTGGTCAACAATATACGGTAGATAATATCTTACCCTATGTGCTTAGTTAACAAGTTGTGTACACAGATACATGTTGTATCTTATGTACTGACACACTCAAGATAAGTTAACAAGTAAGTCGGCTAGACTTTAAGCAATATTGTAAAGATCTTCTTGGACTATAAAAGAAGATCTTAGTTAAGTGATATGTGTGTCTAAGTGTGTTATTATTAGAACTCACATAACTGTTAAGACATAGAACAAACAAAAGAATATCACAAGTTGTAAGAACATAAGATTCAAGGTCTTTGTAACCCTAGTGATAGAAAGATCACTCGTATTATTTTGAATAATATTGAATCGTTTTGGTGAAAAGCTTTCATTGTTCATTGTCATATAACTAATCATAACCTTTCCATTTCCATAACACAAATCACCTTCTAAGTGTGATTAAGTAAATTCCGCGTACTTAATCATATTCACTCAATATATCATACACACAAAGAACAAAAGGTTTAACCACCTTAACCGTGTGTCCAATCCTAACAAAGCATTTCAACACATTTCCTTGATTCATATTCCCAACATTCCCAGCAACAGGAGCAGCAACATTCCTAAACTGATTCCCCATATTCTGACCTCTTCTGTTTCCAACAACTTGACCCAACTGATTCAGATTACCCATACGCTGACCCATCTGATTTCCCATATACTGCCCTGTATTTTGATTACCCATCTGAGGAGCATATCCCTGTTGATTCCCATATCCTCCAACCATTTATCCTTGTTGACCCATGTTGAAACCCGGTTGAGCAAACTGCCTGTAGCGAGTGTTCGAAGAAATCCTTTGATTGTTGTTGGTAGGTGTGGAATAGCGTCCTTGAACAACTTTTGATAGAAGGGTGAATGCTTGAGACAGTGCAGTCATGTCATCATTAGGATTGTATGGTGATTCTGGGTATAGTTGTTGTGGAATGACTTGTTGTTCTTGAGGATAGAATTGTTGTTGTGGGAAGATAGCAGTTTGTGGAGTGTATTCATGTGGCATGTAGTTCTGAGTGGGAGTTGATGATGATGGTGTGTTCACTGTTGAAGGTGATGGTAACTGAGCAATCAATGCTAAAGGATCATGTTTTTTGGCAAGCATTTCTTTCCTAACCTCATCTGCCTCTTTTTGGTTTTGTTTCAAGAAATCATACAGTTGATCATAATTCACTTCATGAAGGTTCTTTGTCTGATTAACAATCATAACATATCGTCCCCATTCCTCTGGAAGGTTGTTTAGGAATTTGATGTTCTGGACAATCTGTTTTGGTGTTAAATTAGTCCTGATGAGCTCATTCATGAGAGTGCAAAACCTTGTGTAGTAGATTTCAATTGGTTCAGCTGGAGTGGATGAAAACTTTTCCCATTCAGTAAGAAGCTTATTTTCAATGTCTTGTTGACCAATTTCAGTTCCATGACATAGCCTTCTAACTCGTTCCCACATGTCGTAAGCAGTTTCACAGCTGTCAACAGCACAAAAGATCTCTTGTGGTAAACCAAGTTGAATTAGGTGCATGGCTAAGTCATCTGCTTCAATCTGTTTCCAATCCTCTTCTGTGTACTCTTCTTCTTTCTGAGTACGAAAGGATGGTGGAACAGGAGGTGTTTGATTCGGATCACCAGCTTCCTGAATCTGACGAGGTTTGAAAAGACCATTCTTGATGGAGTTGATCAGGAGTTTGCCTTGTCCATTAGGTTTTGTTTTCAAGTAACGAAGCATACGGCTTATCCATGGAAGATAACTACCTTTCTCTAGCATGGGAGGACGGTTTTCACCACCAGCTGCATGGATGTCTTGTTGAGTAGTCATTGTTGTTGTTGTATGATAAGGTTGATTGATTCAGGATCGTTGCAAAGAAATAGGTGTTGTGATTGTTGAAGGTAAAACTTTGATGATGTTGTTGATGATTTTTGAGTTTACAATTTAGATAAACAAAAAAATTTAAATAAAGTTACTAAATTTGACTAGACTATAATTTAGACAAAAACAAAAGATTACAATTCGACAAAAGTTATGTAAATTAGAATTTAGATAAAATGTCAATTTCTATAGAAATTTCAATTTGACCAGAATTTATACAAATTATGGTAAAATTTCAATTTAGATAGAAATATCTAATTTATATAAATTGATAATTTATATAAAACGATCTAACACTCTTATACAAGAGAGTAGATATCCGATTGTCGAAGTATTTTCTACACTTATACAAGCGCAAAAATACCGAGTTCACTTTTGTTGTTGAAGAAATCACGATCGAAGCAAATTTATAAAAGTTATTTAAGTTGAACAATGTTTATGTAAAGTGCGAGGGTTAATTCTGTCAAATCCGGAAGTTCACAAAAGCTGTAGCAAATGCGAGGGGCTGAATCTGCCAAAGTCTGAAAGTTCAGTTATGTCCGATATATGATTTGCGATAACCCTTTGTTGTCCGATGTCGGATGAGCTTGTGATTGATTTGCGATAAAATTGCCCGAGGAGTGATTTGCGATAAGCCTTCAATTGCGATAGAACTTTCTTGTGAATAGCGATAAGCAGCTCAGCAGCAATTGCGATAAGACTGGTGAAGAGTATTTGCGATAAAAAGCCACGAACCAATAGCGATAAAACCCTTACATATCGCGATTCGATTTGCGATAAAACCCTAACTTGTCGCAAATCCTTATACAAGGATTGGGACTTTTCACGATGATGAGCAGCTTGATTTTATTGTTTTTCTTATACAAGAAATGCAATAAAATTCCAATTCGTAGCAGTGATGAATCGAACTTGAACCTTTTGAAGCAATACCACGATCACAAACCACTAAACCCTCTCGTTAACACCAAAAAGCAACAAACTTTTTCAACAAAATCGTACGAAATGATCAAAAACAACACAAAGCATTAATCTTTTTCAATAATACGCACGTAATCACTAAAAAGCTTGAACCTTTACTTGTAAAACTCACGAAATAAGTCGAACAAAGTAAAAAGCTTGAACCTTTTTCTTAAATAACCCACGTAAAGCTTAAAAACAAACACAACTAAATCTGTAAAACCCTAAAATCTGAAACATGTAAAAAAGACCAAAAAGGCCCTCATAATCTTAAAAATATATTAATAAGCATATAAAACACCAAATAAGTCCCAAACTCTTGGAAATTAACCACATATGAAGTAAGATAATTTTTGCTACTACATTTTAATATTTTAAATGTCATTAAAATAGCTGTCACACATGAAAAGGTGATATAGGCCAAAATTCTTATACTTATGTATTTATTATATTGTAAAATGAATTAAAAGTAATTTAAAAGGAGATAATTATTCAAATTAAATCAAAATCACCCCAAATCAGAAAATTAATGTGCTTTCATATATTAGGCCAAAAATTATGCCCTCTCACCAATCAAATACACGGTTACACCATTGTTTCCTTTTTTTTTTATTTTCTAAACCCTCAAACCGAACCACAAAAACTCTCACACATCCCATACGAATTTTTGGCTGCTTCTCCATAATTTTCCTGAGTTCCTACACGTCCAAAGAATGCTATAAAAATAGGGTTTTGATTTTTAGAAGCTTGGTTCGCTCGTTCTTGATCTCTTGCTCGTTTTCAATATTACCGAGAGGTACGAAATTGCTACGCCTAATCTACATGTTAAAAATTCGTTTTGGTATTTTTCTAATGTTAATTACATCATATATGACTCATATAAATTGGTTAAATCGAATCATGCATGATAAATTGATCGTACGAATTATAGAGAATAATAACACACATAAAATCCAAATATGACTATATGATTTTTTTGGATCACTTTCATAATTTTTATGGGTTCTATGATCATCATATAGGTCTGGAAAAATGTTGATTCGATTTGTTACAGCTTATGTTGATCGTTTGGATTTTAAATGTTTAAAACATACGTAAATTCTAAAATACGTAATACGAATTTTCTGGGTGTTATGATTAATTTATTTGGACCTTATATGAATTATATGATCTAGGAAAAATGATGGAACGAATTATAGATGCCCAAATATGTCGTGGTTAAATTTTGTTTGAAATCGGGTTTTGTAATTCGAAGGGAAAAATTAGAAATCTAGGGTTACGAATTGGGATTTAGGGTTTTTGGGTTAAATCTGGTTATCATATGTGTTTTAATGATTGAATAATGATTTCTAATGATTTGATCAAATTAGGGTTAGGGTTTATGGATTAAAAGTGTTTACCGATTGGAAAAATAAATTAGAAGGGAGTGTTTTGTAATTCTTTAAACTTGTGGGATATTTTTGTAAGTCATTTTAGATCTGGGGTAATGTGTGAAAAATATAATATAAGGGTGCTATGTGTAAAATTTGCAAGAAATGGTTTATTTGATAAATATGGGATTCGAATTGAAAATAAAGTAAAAAGAGGGACTAAAAGTGCAAATTCAGGAAACTTGTGATTTTTCTGTATAAATAATGTTGTTAGGGAGGTAATATGTAATTTTGAGTATTTGTGGGCTTAATGTGTAATTATTATGGAATTATGATTTAAATTATAAGTTTTAAAAACTAAAGGGACTAAATGTGTAATTTTATGAAAATTGAGGTTTGATTCGTACCACACTTATATTTGAGGGTATAATCTGTAATTTTGTAAATATGAGGGTTAGTTGCGTAATTATGAATATAATAAGGGTTAAAGTGTAATTTGTATAATTATAAGGTTTATTTTGTAATTTTGGTAAATCAAGGGTGTAAAGTGTAAATTGTGAAGCTTAAAGGACTAAAGTGTGATTCTGAATAAAATATGTGTTTAAATTAGTAATTGGCAATATTTTCATTTAAGACCCTTAACTTTGGAATAATTGCAATTAAAACCCTAATTTATGGAAACTTGTCATATTTAACCCTGAACTATCATAACTTGTTAAAATCTACCATATGTCCATAATATGCTTAAATAATGGCTCAACCTAAGTTATGATACTTAAATCTTTCTGATTATGGGAACTTTCTCAAAATGGAAACCTGCTAATTATGAAAACCGGCTAAAAACAGAAAATTACTAAATATGGAAAGTTACTAAAACTGGAAAGCCAACTAAAATAAGCAATCTGAATTAAATAAGTTTTAATAAGTCAGTCATGAATTCGTGTAGATTCGCTGGAGATGGAGTTTGCTTCCGACCTTGATATTTTCTGTTGTGTTTTCATTTGCGGTATAAGGTACAGATATTCTGACCTTCCTTATAAGGTTTCTCATGATCTCTTTCATTTTCTGATCCGTTAGTTTCTGAATTGATGCCATTGCTATGATTCCCTTTGCTCGAACCTTCTCTGTTGATCCCATCTGATATGACCTCTGTTATGAACCTATGTTATGAAAACCTTTTGAATTATACCATGGAAATGTTTTGAGAAAAACCATTTTAAAAAGATGTTTATAAATGATGCGAAACTACTTTTATAAAATGTTACTAACTTTTATGAAAACTATATTTTGAATACTATCTTTATAAAAACCGTTTTGAAAGATTATTTTTATGAAAACCACTCTAAAGGATCATTTTATGAAAATCATGAATAAAGGATTGTTTAAAATGGACTTTTGATGGAAACTTTTGAAATAAACTTTTGATCTGAACCTTGACTTGATTATTTAATATGAACCTTGATCTGATAAACTCTGATTTGGACCTTTGGCATTACATCTGATATATCTGTTATGAACCATCTGTTATGTACCATCTAATATGACCCCTTTTGATATGACAGTCTGTTTTGATATGATATCTGACTCTTAGTTTGATACCCGAGCCAAAATATGTTTCCCTAGCCATGAAGGTAACATGGCCGTGTCTGTGATGCACCACTGGCATGACTCGTGTGTGGTTCGAGTGATTAGCCACACCGTCCCCATTATGATATGATATGCGCACTTTATGATTTGTTATGGCCAATATGATTTGTTTGGGGGGCGTATGGATGCATCCTAGATATGTTCTGTTTATGATATGCTATGATATGATATGGTGACTGATGATGGGTGCAATCCACGTCTTTCACAAAATATGGGAGCTAGCTACTCCATTTGAAGAATGAGGACACCCCTCATATTATCTGATTATCTGAGAGGTCTCCCCTCTATATGATTATGAAGATTTATGGTTACGATATGATATGATCTGTTTCTGGGCTCGTGGTGGATTACTATCCCTTTTCTCTTTCCTTTATACTTATTCATTGACTTATCCCTTGAACCATATTACATCTGTTTGACCTTTGTTTCTGTTATTCTGTACTATTCTCTATTACTGTTGTTATCGTTATATCTGTTCACTGAGCTCTCGTAGCTCAGCCGCATTTCTTTTCCTGCGGCAGGTTTTAGTAGGAAGCTGGGAATGGGTGGAGAGTACCTTGGACTTAGAAGACTTGATAGCTACTTTTGGACTTAGAAGTGATTAGAAGTTATTATTATTTCGGAATTAGTATTTATTGGAAGTTCATTTGTAACCTTGTAGTATCTGTATTTCATTTGTAACCTTTGAGAATTCTTGTATTACTATAGATGTATGCTTTGTTTTGATCTGATATGAAACCATTATTGTGATATCTTTACCCTTGTCGGGTTGGGGTGTTACAATTTATGGTATCAGAGCGACAGGCTGCGACACGTAATACATTTACCCTTGACCTGTGAAGTTTGGACCATTAAGTTTCCACTGTAGGCGCTCATAAGATACTCTTTCAGATTTTGCGTTAGGATTTCCCTATAGGAACTTAAGTTTTGACCAGTGAGGTATGGGTAGACTATAAGGCTTTTGTTTAAATATCATTGCTTCCGCATCACTCTGATTCGTGCCCCACTTGTTGAGAGCACTTTTGGAGATTGAAAGCTCACGCTTTGCACCACCTAAGATTCCGAATCTGACCTCTGATTCTTTTGTTAATCATTTTGATGTCTCTTCGGGTATTCTGAGAATCTCCATGACGATAACCTACTTGATACATTCTGTTACATGCTTTTGATAATCTATGAATCTTCTGACCCTATCTGAGTTCGTCTTAAACATCTCCGTTTCCATGAGAAGTCTGGTGGTGTTTTAACCACGAGTATAAGAATGTTTTCCTCTCACTTCTGAACGATAAGACTTGCGTTGTCGATCTGTTTTCATTGAATAGTTAACTTTGATTTTTATCCCGATAAAGGATAGGTTGATTGATCATTGACGACTACCCTCCTATGTTTCACCTTCGGTGTTTGAAAACCATTTTGAAATCCCCTACCATGATTCCGATTGTTAAACTTTTACTATCCCTACCTGGTTTTGATTTTCATTTCCGACCTGTTTGATAAGCAGTTTAATACTTCTCTGACCATCCCGAAGGTCATTTGACCTTAATATGTTTGACCTATTCTGCAAATTAAATTACCCGTGCGGGATATAAAATGTATCATCTGATATTACCCTGTCCTTGCGAAATCCATTACTACTCCTATGAGAACTCTGATGATTATTAGCCATGGACATGACGATAATTTTGTCTCAAGGTGAAATTGTTAACTGAACATGACGATGCTGATTTCTGATAATCTATATGCCCCACTCTTGACAGTTATACGATGTTTGTATTTCCGATGACTCACAACCTACCTGCCCCTTATGCTAAATAGCTAAGCAAGACTCCAACACCTTGAATTGTTCGTTTATCTATCTCCACACTTTGATGAACCATGTACTTGACCTTGATATATGAACTATCTGTCTGGATTGGCGACCGTACTCATCCTACGAATCCGTTTACTGTTGACATATTCGATTTTGAGGTCTTTAAGTTATGGATTGGCTGGCCCTCATACGCTGTCAGGGACTACCGTATCTGATTTGTGACCTTTAGTAATATGTTTCATCCCACTTTCATTATGATAACCGGTAACCGCTCAAATCTGTTAACGCTGCTATGGAAACATCTACCTCGGTCTCATTTGATTGATGATTGTCCCCTGACACTTATTTGTATCCACTCTTAGAAAACGTTGGCATTGGAAGTTTGTTGTGCAAATTTTCTGGTGTTCTCCGATGGAACTCTTGGGTTTTCCCTCCTGTTTGAGAAGTAGAATGAAATTTGAACCAATCTCAGTTGACGGACCATGATGCTATAGAAGTTGAGAAATCGGAGGAGATGATGGAATATGATTTTGTTCACCTCAGTGTTTCATTTTGAACACCCTGTTAACTTGTGAAGAAGAAAGAGAAAACTTTGGAGTATTGACTATCGTAAACCTAATCGTATCACTACCACTACCATCTTTCAATTCAGCGTATCAATGATCGATTCTATCTTTGTAATCTCCGTACCAGACGGCCTCTTTTAATGATCGAAGGATTGAAGAAGCAACCCCAAGGACTTCTAAGAAAAGAGATGACTATTTGAGAGTAACCTCCGAGAAGTATTTCAGTTTTATGCACGAAGAGGAACATGTAGACCATCTTGTAGAATGACCCTTTATTCTGAAAGAAGTAGATTTGATTGGCGTCCAGAGATTGTAGCAGACAACACTACCATGCATCTGGCGATGACGGCAGTTGAGTGGGCGAATTTCGAACTATGCTGAAGACATGTCTTAAACCGCAGTCTTGCTTCTCTATCCATTTTAGTTGTACTAAGATGAATTGAGAGTAGAAGCAGACTCGCGGATGGAAGAATGCACAAGTGACCATACTGGAGATTCACGTTACTACACCACAGTTCCAAGAGGAGGTGCCGAAGGCTTGAGGGACCAGACTCGAGTTATATTTTCCTTTCCACCCTATGATCATACGATAGACTGCATGGACTTGGAAGAAGTTTAAGATCATGCATTTGAATGGAAGATAATTCTGAAGCGAACGTTTGTGTTTGGAAGAGTTGATCCTGTGAAGAATGAAGCTATGGGTGACGTAATTCATTTCCTCTTGACCTACTAAAATTTCCGTTACCTGATGATAGGATCCCTTGAATGGTTTATGTTCCCTATTAGTAATTCCACTCGGTGTTCATTCTGCGTATGCTGGTCGATGGTTTTGTTATGTGAAATTTGACGAGTGGCGGATGATCTGATGCTTTTATCGATGTACCAAATTATGATAGACATTCTGGGACTTCCCTTAACTCTTTCGAGTAGTTCGTCTCCTCTTAGTTATGGTGTTTGATTTTGATGGCCTCTGAGACTGTAGAAGTACTAGGTGGATTAAGATAAGTGGTTTTGATTACGACTTGAGATAAAGTATGATCATCATGAAGGCATATTTATGTGGTGCTAGTATTATGACGCCTGATCAACGTGATAATACTTACACCATATAACGTGCACTCATTGTGGCCATAGGATATCTTGGGGAGTACCTAAGAAGTTTAGAATCTGAATCTCCGTAGGATTATCCGTGTTTGGTTCATTCTATACTCTGTTTGCGTTCTTTAGATATCTGGATGAGTTTGGACTCTCGTTTGTATTCTGTTGGCCTCAGTTATAAATCTTAAATTCTTGTAAGCTCTCTTCCGTGGACACAATCAATTTAATTTGAACTCTTGTTCGTATTCCATATAATTTCCTGAAGATTCACCTATCATCCACTTTATGTTGCATGGACCTCTTGATCAGAATCAATTTAGTTTGTCTCCTTTGAGAAATTTGAACCCACCTCGTTTTGATATGATTCATGAGAAACTTTTGGTCTGAAGATCTTTTGGAAGAACCTCCTCGGGCATGAAAATATTACGATGATCTGTTACGACTTGCTACGATTTCGTTTCACCTTGCGACTTCAAATTTCGAGGACGAAATTTTTCTGTTAGAGGGGAAGAGTTGTAAAACCCTAAAATGTGAAACACGTAAAAAAGACCAAAAAGGCCCTCATAATCTTAAAAATGTATTAATAAGCATATAAAACACCAAATAAGTCCCAATTACTCTTGGAAATTAACCACATATGAAGTAAGATAATTTTTGCTACTACATTTTAATATTTTAAATGTCATTAAAATAGCTGTCACACATGAAAAGGTGATATAGGCCAAAATTCTTATACTTATGTATTTATTATATTGTAAAATGAATTAAAAGTAATTTAAAAGGAGATAATTATTCAAATTAAATCAAAATCACTCCAAATCAGAAAATTAATGTGCTTTCATATATTAGGCCGAAAATTATGCCCTCTCACCAATCAAATACACGGTTACACCATTGTTTCCTTTTTTTTATTTTCTAAACCCTCAAACCGAACCACAAAAACTCTCACACATCCCATACGAATTTTTGGCTGCTTCTCCATAATTTTCCTGAGTTCCTACACGTCCAAAGAATGCTATAAAAATAGGGTTTTGATTTTTAGAAGCTTGGTTCGCTCGTTCTTGATCTCTTGCTCGTTTTCAATATTACCGAGAGGTACGAAATTGCTACGCCTAATCTACATGTTAAAAATTCGTTTTGGTATTTTTCTAATGTTAATTACATCATATATGACTCATATAAATTGGTTAAATCGAATCATGCATGATAAATTGATCGTACGAATTATAGAGAATAATAACACACATAAAATCCAAATATGACTATACGATTTTTTTGGATCACTTTCATAATTTTTATGGGTTCTATGATCATCATATAGGTTTGGAAAAATGTTGATTCGATTTGTTACAGCTTATGTTGATCGTTTGGATTTTAAATGTTTAAAACATACGTAAATTCTAAAATACGTAATACGAATTTTCTGGGTGTTATGATTAATTTATTTGGACCTTATATGAATTATATGATCTGGGAAAAATGATGGAACGAATTATAGATGCCCAAATATGTCGTGGTTAAATTTTGTTTGAAATCGGGTTTTGTAATTCGAAGGGAAAAATTAGAAATCTAGGGTTACGAATTGGGATTTAGGGTTTTTGGGTTAAATCTGGTTATCATATGTGTTTTAATGATTGAATAATGATTTCTAATGATTTGATCAAATTAGGGTTAGGGTTTATGGATTAAAAGTGTTTACCGATTGGAAAAATAAATTAGAAGGGAGTGTTTTGTAATTCTTTAAACTTGTGGGATATTTTTGTAAGTCATTTTAGATCTGGGGTAATGTGTGAAAAATATAATATAAGGGTGCTATGTGTAAAATTTGCAAGAAATGGTTTATTTGATAAATATGGGATTCGAATTGAAAATAAAGTAAAAAGAGGGACTAAAAGTGCAAATTCAGGAAACTTGTGATTTTTCTGTATAAATAATGTTGTTAGGGAGGTAATATGTAATTTTGAGTATTTGTGGGCTTAATGTGTAATTATTATGGAATTATGATTTAAATTATAAGTTTTAAAAACTAAAGGGACTAAATGTGTAATTTTATGAAAATTGAGGTTTGATTCGTACCACACTTATATTTGAGGGTATAATCTGTAATTTAGTAAATATGAGGGTTAGTTGCGTAATTATGAATATAATAAGGGTTAAAGTGTAATTTGTATAATTATAAGGTTTATTTTGTAATTTTGGTAAATCAAGGGTGTAAAGTGTAAATTGTGAAGCTTAAATGACTAAAGTGTGATTCTGAATAAAATGTGTGTTTAAATTAGTAATTGGCAATATTTTCATTTAAGACCCTTAACTTTGTAATAATTGCAATTAAAACCCTAATTTATGGAAACTTGTCATATTTAACCCTGAACTATCATAACTTGTTAAAATCTACCATATGTCCATAATATGCTTAAATAATGGCTCAACCTAAGTTATGATACTTAAATCTTTCTGATTATGGGAACTTTCTCAAAATGGAAACCTGCTAATTATGAAAACCGGCTAAAAACAGAAAATTACTAAATATGGAAAGTTACTAAAACTGGAAAGCCAACTAAAATAAGCAATCTGAATTAAATAAGTTTTAATAATTCAGTCATGAATTCGTGTAGATTCGCTGGAGATGGAGTTTGCTTCCGACCTTGATATTTTCTGTTGTGTTTTCATTTGCGGTATAAGGTACAGATATTCTGACCTTCCTTATAAGGTTTCTCATGATCTCTTTCATTTTCTGATCCGTTAGTTTCTGAACTGATGCCATTGCTATGATTCCCTTTGCTCGAACCTTCTCTGTTGATCCCATCTGATATGACCTCTGTTATGAACCTATGTTATGAAAACCTTTTGAATTATACCATGGAAATGTTTTGAGAAAAACCATTTTAAAAAGATGTTTATAAATAATGCGAAACTACTTTTATAAAATATTACTAACTTTTATGAAAACTATATTTTGAAGACTATCTTTATAAAAACCGTTTTGAAAGATTATTTTTATGAAAACCACTCTAAAGGATCGTTTTATGAAAATCATGAATAAAGGATTGTTTAAAATGGACTTTTGATGGAAACTTTTGAAATAAACTTTTGATCTGAACCTTGACTTGATTATTTAATATGAACCTTGATCTGATAAACTTTGATTTGGACCTTTGGCATTACATCTGATATATCTGTTATGAACCATCTGTTATGTACCATCTGATATGACCCCTTTTTATATGACAGTCGGTTTTGATATGATATCTGACTCTTAGTTTGATACCCGAGCCAAAATATGTTTCCCTAGCCATGAAGGTAACATGGCCGTGTCTGTGATGCACCACTGGCATGACTCGTGTGTGGTTCGAGTGATTAGCCACACCGTCCCCATTATGATATGATATGCGCACTTTATGATTTGTTATGGCCAATATGATTTGTTTGGGGGGCGTATGGATGCATCCTAGATATGTTCTGTTTATGATATGCTATGATATGATATGGTGACTGATGATGGGTGCAATCCACGTCTTTCACAAAATATGGGAGCTAGCTACTCCATTTGAAGAATGAGGACACCCCTCATATTATCTGATTATCTGAGAGGTCTCCCCTCTATATGATTATGAAGATTTATGGTTACGATATGATATGATCTGTTTCTGGGCTCGTGGTGGATTACTATCCCTTTTCTCTTTCCTTTATACTTATTCATTGACTTATCCCTTGAACCATATTACATCTGTTTGACCTTTGTTTCTGTTATTCTGTACTATTCTCTATTACTGTTGTTATCGTTATATCTGTTCACTGAGCTCTCGTAGCTCAGCCGCATTTCTTTTCCTGCGGCAGGTTTTAGTAGAAAGTTGGGAATGGGTGGAGAGTACCTTGGACTTAGAAGACTTGATAGCTACTTTTGGACTTAGAAGTGATTAGAAGTTATTATTATTTCGGAATTAGTATTTATTGGAAGTTCATTTGTAACCTTGTAGTATCTGTATTTCATTTGTAACCTTTGAGAATTCTTGTATTACTATAGATGTATGCTTTGTTTTGATCTGATATGAAACCATTATTGTGATATCTTTACCCTTGTCGGGTTGGGGTGTTACAAAATCCTAGATCCTTGTAAGGCGAATGATACCACTTGTAAAACACTAAATCGAACAACCTTAACTAAACAAACTAATCTATATTACTACTCTAAATAATACGTGACACTCTTAGATCAATAAAGAAGAAAAGATGAAGAAGAATGATGCGTGTATAAGATAAACCATAGCCGAATGTTATTATATCAAACCTTAAGAGAACATGGAATACAAAAACACACACACACTCTCACGCCTTTACAAGACTAAGAGGCACACCAAAATATGGTGGAGAGTGTGTGTATTTATAGTTGAGAATGGAAGCCTTTGTTGCCCTAAAAGGCTTTGGTTGGGCTTGTGTTGGACTTGGGATTTTATTATATTTCTTGAACATTCTTAAACAAAGTCCAACACAAGTCTTACATATGGTTGTTTATACTACAAGACACACACTTAAATACACATACAAATGACCATCACTTTTCTATAAAATATAAAAGCTAACAATCCTCCTAAACTCAAGCATCACACATTCACACCTAGTACTTTCCATATGCAAAAACTGGTATTTAACTATTCGCGAAATTCATCACGTGTTCCAAAAGCAGAAGTGTTTGCTATACTATCAGAGCCCGGGAAAGATCTGTGAGCACAATAGTAAATAGTAATGTCTAAATAAATCAATGTCAATATTCAGCAGTCAGATTAATAGCCTCATATCTTCCTTCTAAACATATGGAGCATCCTCAACAATAACTTAGCATTCATAGCTGCTTCAAAAGGGTACAAGCTCATCTTGACTATGCCAGCTTCCATGAGTCTCGAGAGAAGGGTTCTTCTTAAAGCATTTGGAGCTGACCTTGTTCTAACCGACTCCTCAAAGGGCATGAAAGGAGCGGTTCAGAAAGCTGAAGAAATCGTTAAATCTTACACATCACGAACCAAAGGTGTGATTTGTTGGTGGCGATGGTGATGGGATTTGGTGGTGGTGGGTTTGTGGTTGAAATTCTTGATGTTAAACATCACGAACCAAAGGGGTGTGATTTGTATGGTTTGATTTTGTTTAGTGTTTAGTGTTTTGTGTTTGTAGCATCTGGTAGAAGGAAAAAACACAAAGATTTTGTTTTGCAAATGTGTGTGAGGAACTGAGGATCTCTTTTACATGTTATTGATATAATAATAATAATAATAATAATAATAATAATAATAATAATAATAATAATAATAATAATAATAATAATAATATTTGGTCGAGGGACCAAACCCGTTATGGGTCGCAACCACAGGGAGAGGATCCGTCAAAAAAAATATAGGGACTAAAAGCGTTAAACCCGACAGACCACATGGACCATTTTTGAATTAACTCTATTTCATCTCTACAATTATAGACGTTTATTTGGCAATAGGTTCAAAAGGGGGTCAAGAGGTTTAAATAGTTTAAAAATAAAAGGTCAACAAAGGGTTAAAAAAAAGGGGGTTTTCAGGGGGTTCGAAGAGGAGTCCACAATTTCAGTCCGCATTATTATTATCATCATCATCATCTCAATCTCAATCTCAAAACCATCCCTAATAATAGCTTCAAGGAGAAGAGGAAAATAATGGATTATTGGATGAAGAAGCCAAATCTTTAACTGATATTCTTAAAGGTATACCCCATCTTTTAAAACTTGTTAGCCTAATAAGATTAATGTCATAGACTAGTAATAGGTTAATTTCTGCAATGTTGGTATGTAGAGTGATTTTGCGTAATTTGTCCGTGGACCTTTTTTAACAGAACAAAACATTATATGTCCCACATTGGTATAGGATGAGAAATTTGAGCGTTTAAAGTTGTTAGCCTAACATTACCGTCATATACTAGTACTATGAATGATTTGCCTTAGTGTAGTTTAGGTTTAATTTGTGCAATGTAGAATGATTGGTTGTGGACCTTGTTTAGCAAAAAAGATTTTTGTAACAATCCGTCCCACATAATTATGGGATAAGAAAAAATTTGAGTGTCGTGTAAGTCTGAATAGAAGTTCAATTCCATCTACGTGCAAACAACTCTAAAGTGGCTAACCTAACCTTCCGAGGGCTTTACCTAGTCCCAGGCTATGAGCACCTATTCCAATCACCTTTAAAGAAAAATAAAGAACATCAAATCATAGTAATTGGTAAATTCATACGGGATACAAATTTTTTGTCATTTTCACTACAGTTAATAATACTTATTAATGTTTGGACTTTTTGTCAATTTATTGAAGGATTCATCACGTCATCCAAAACTTGTGAGTGACCAAATAAAAGTTAAAGTGTGCTTGGTTGAAGCTATTAAAGTATAAAGAATGGTAACAGTAATGAATATAAATGGTTGATTAACTACTTAAATG
The DNA here is from genome assembly GCA_021014915.2 of Artemisia tridentata subsp. tridentata. Taxonomy (NCBI): domain Eukaryota; kingdom Viridiplantae; phylum Streptophyta; class Magnoliopsida; order Asterales; family Asteraceae; genus Artemisia; species Artemisia tridentata. Next base: position 511,311,464 of record CP139509.1, on the reverse strand, counting down.
TGTTTCCTCCAAATAAAACTTGCTGAAAACAGTTGATGAAAATGAAGAAGGTTAATAATTATTTAAAACAAAATCAATCGCAGAGAGTTGGCGTTTAGTGTTTTTGTAATAACCGGTTTTAGGCTTCAATTATTGAGTTAGAAATTACGTGTTTTAGTATCTTCCCCTGACATAGATTAAGGCTGGCTTACATACCACACGCTCTACAACGTTTAGATAATTTCTATGTAAACTTATGCTGATTTGTAGGAATGGAATGCTCCAAGTGCTAAGCACGTTCGTTTATTAGAGGCTGCTTTGCTTCAACATATATGAATTAAGTTCATCTAAAACTCGTTTCAACAGTTATTGTTTATGTAATCTAATACCCCATACTTTCTTTATAGAAACAAAATTCAGATATTTGGTCTCCGTTGCCTGACCAAGGATGGAAACCTTGTACAGACTCGGCTACCGTTCCATGTGAGATCCTTAACCTGCGTTTTTTAATATTTTGTACCATGTTGTGAGTTATATAACTGTTCCTGTTTCATCTCTCATCATAATGTAATCGAATCCCGATTTTATTTTTCAAGCCATTCCAGAGAAATCTCGGGGATATATTCAGGTGCTTTTGGATGGAGGATTGAACCAATAGAGAATGGGGGTACGTGCTATTTTATCTCTTAAACAAACATAAGGGGGTGTTTGGCGTATAGGCTTATTCAACTTTTGAAAAGCTAATAAGCTCAGATTTCAAGGCTTATGAACTTACCAACTTGAGCTTGTGGCTTATCTAAGTTCATAAGCTCATAAGCCTAAAAGGTTGAGCTTATTAGCTTTTCAAAAGTTGAATAAGCCCATATGCCAAAAATATAAGCTAAAACAAACACCCCCTTAGAAAAAAAGTAAGTAAATAATAATAATTTTTTCCTAAATTTCTTGCCTGTGTTAAAGATTTGTGATGCAGTAGCTGTTGCTAAAATCTTAAAATCTTAAACGCGACTCTAGTAATACCACACCTTGAAGTTAATTCGGTCTGGCAAGATACAAGGTATTTTTACTGCTGCTATTTGACTTTATATCGTGTTTTTAAGTTAATTTGCAGACTGGTGGTAAGATGTTACGTTTACTGTGCAGTTCCTTCACTGATATATTTGATGTCGACCTAAGTAGTTAAGGACAAAATTTTCGGTGTTTCGGTCAAGGACTGAGATACGAAATTTTTGAAATTTCGGTGGTATTTCGGTAATTTTAAATATTAATATTTTATATATTTTATATAATATATAAAATATATAAAAAAGTCAAAATTTCGGTCAAATTTCGGTCAAAAAGTCAAAATTTCGGTTTGACTTTTTTGAAATTTCGGTCAAACTGGTATTTCGGTGGACCTCCGAAATCCGAAATACCAGTGGTATTTCGGCGAAATTGACTACACAGATGTCGACCACTTTATTGAGGTCTTGCAAGATGAAATCTCCATAGTTATAGAGCTGCCGAGCATGTACTCTTGGAGCACAAGGGATTACTATGGTACTGGCATAAGACCTACTAGAATCAAAACGGCGCCTGTTCATGCTTCTGCTAATTGGTATCTGGAAAATGTGCTGCCAATGCTAAATAGGTTCGTTATAATCTTTTCTTTGACATTGTAATTCAATTCGAGCATAAACAATTTCAAATTACAATGTTTCAGTCATGGAATTGCTGCGATTGCCCCATTCTCGCACCGTTTAGGTTTTGATAACCTACCAAAGGAGATTCAGCTTCTTCGATGTAAGGTTAACTTTCAAGCATTGGTTTTTGTTCCTCACATCAGAAGACTAGGAGACACCCTCGTTCAACGCCTTCGAAACTCTCCTACTCCAAACAAAGGAACAACGAACGATAAATTGGAGGATGAAAGGGGAAGTGGAAAGTTTATCGTTTTACATCTCCGCTTTCACAAAGTATGTATCCTTCCATGTCTCATGTACTGCTTGATTGTATATATCTTATTGTGATTCGAGAGTGGCACCAAGTGGGTCAAAATGGGTCGGGTTGACCCACCAACACTTGCCATCTCAATTACTTTTGCATAAGTTAAAAATAGGTGATTGTGGGACTATGAAGGACATGTTGTTTACAATATTTTTATCGAACAGGATATGGCTGCCCATTCAGCTTGTGATTTCGTGGTGGAAAAGCTGAAAAGTTGGCACTTGCAAAATACCGCCAAGTCATATGGCAGGGAAGAGTGATGAAAACTCAGTTCACTAACGAGGAGTTGAGGCATCAGGGACGATGTCCACTCACTCCTGAAGAAATTGGACTGCTTTTGAAAGCTTTGGGTTTTAACAATGACACACACCTCTATCTTGCATCCCACAAGGTATCATCTAATCCACCCCATGGAAAATTTCTACTTTTAGATTCATACACGATTTGAAGGAATTATTTGACTATTTTTTTCATTTGCACATAATTTGGAGAAATTTTTTAACTGTCTGATAAAATCTGCACAATTTGAAGAAATAGTGTTAACTTATCCATCAAATGTCGAATCACCCTTTAAAAAGACGACACGCGGAATTTTCTTAGACCTAAATCAATATCATCAAATTTTTTGGTCTGCTGATAATGGGCAAATTAGTATTGACTATATATAAACTTAGATCTTTTTTGTGGGTGTAAATAGATTAATGACCACTTTGTCTCAAAAAACTCGGTATAAACAGCAACTATTTGAACTTATAATGTTTGTTACTTTCACTCATCAACCATATCAAGCTGTTATTTTAGCAATTCAAACAGTGAAACCAGCAAATTTTGCATAATCTGCTTGCTTTATCTCTGAAACATAGGTATATGGTGGAGAGGCAAGAATTTCTGCACTGCGTAAACTGTTTCCACTTATGGATGACAAAAAAAGCCTTGCATCTGACAAAGAACGGGCAGAAGTTGAAGGAAAAGCGTCGTTATTAGCAGCTGTTGATTATTATGTCAGTATGCATACCGACATCTTCATATCAGCTTCACCAGGCAATATGCACAATGCAATGGTATGTAACTATGTATGGTTGACCTTACTTATCTCTGTTAAAAACTAACAGTAGTCTTTTGCTTAGCATGTAAAAGAGAAACCTTACACTATGTAAAAAGGAATTTTAGATAATGTTTGAGAGAGTTTACAGAAAATTAACTAAATGAGCTGTGGGATATATTATAAACTCTTGCAAATGACCCTATAATCGCAAAATTAACTTTTAGGAAACAGCAAAACAGTAAAAAGTGCATAATATAATGTAAAATTGCTTTGAATTAATACATTTTTTTTTTTTTTTTTTTTTTTTTTTTTTTTTTTTTTTGTGATAATTTACGATTTCTTTTTATATGTGCAAAAATATTGGAAGTTTTTTACTTCTTTGAGAATTTTAGGTGTTTTGGAAAATTTAATTTTGCTAATTATAAGGTTATTTCTGGATGTGGATGAATCAAATGTAGAATTCATCCATTTAGGTGATTTCGAAAATATGCAAATATGGCCATTGTACATCACATGTTCATAGAAAATTGCTCAATTTGCATAATCTTTTTTGCATTTTCAAAAAGAATGATGTGTTGCTTTAGAGGCTGCTATTTCAACCCATTTAAATAAAAAACGATAAAGTCCAGTTGACTTATATTAATGAGGAATCAAATGGGTCAAATATTTAGTTTAATGAAAAAAGTAAACTGGTTGAATGTGGTCCGAAGTGTATTCGAATTCAAAAAGACTTGACATAACTGTGTTGGTGGGTTCAAACCCAACCCATTTCGTTCCAACCCGTCTAACGGACCTTTTTGACCCTTTTGATTCGCTGACTATAAAAATAAAGTATGATGCTTTAACAACTTGCAATTATCCATGACCCTTACTTATAAAATGAATCATTGTTGCTTGTTTTTCAGCTAGGGTATCGAGCATACAAAAACTTGAAGACTATCAGACCAAATATGGTGCTCTCGAGCCAGCTCTTTCTTAACGAAACTATGGAATGGCCCGAATTTCAATGGGCTATACAAAACGCGCATAAGAATAGACAAGGTCAAGTTAGGTTGAGAAAGGAGACGCAATTCATATATACCTATCTGATACCAGATTGTATGTGTCAACAACATTAGTTGGTTCTTTTTTTAGTTTTGTAGATTTAGAGAAACTATACTGTTCTAAACTGTTATTCACTCGATCATGCGTGTAAATGAGCACGGATAACAGTAAAAAACAAATTCAATATATATTTTTGCTTCTCTCTGAGGGCGTCATGTATAGGCCATTGAAACTCGGGCCACTCCATAGTTTCATTAAGAAAGATGCAACATCTGGTTTGGTTTTATGTTTTGCATGTGTTTTTTATTGTTGTTAATTAGTCGTTATATCTGATTTTGGTGTACTAGATTTGTTATTATGTGTTTTATGGGAGGGTGTTTTAGGCGACTTTCAAATAGATTGAACTATGAACATCACGTTATCAAGTAGTGAGATTATACAACACACCCATACTGCGAACAATTATAGGGGATCTGATTTGGGTATTCACAAGGATTGCCGCACATCAACCATGGTTCCTATCGATGCCATGGTTCCTAGCCATCGGATTTTGAAAAATGTAAATGTTTAACCGGGACATGTATTTCATTTTGCTCAATAAACATGACTTGGGGGCTAGCATTGTTTGGTTTTGCTCGTTTTTTGCGTAAAAGTGAAACCAATCCATAAATATTCGGTTTCAGTTTTTATCACAGCATGGTTATCGTTTTTTTCCTCTCCTCCATCTCTATGGCCTTGGAGATTGTCTCCAAGGCTGTGGTTTCAACTACTTGTGGAGGAAATGGTACTGATATGATGAGGGTTTTCACTCATTAAATATACTGTTGCTAGAGTTTCTGCATGAATTCGAAGAAGATGAATGAGTGGGTGACAGTTAGATAAAAACATAGTAGTAAAGCAAATACAGATCAATTCACATATACATATAAGTTCACACATAATTAGTTTGCCAATAAACATTCTACCATATTATCATAAATTGATTCGACGAAAGTACAAAAAACAAATTAGCTAAATACGTTATAAATAGAAATAGTAAAATGATCAAACAGTACAAGTGAAGATGGGCAGCTTCTATGGAGAGCAACGAGTAAGTTTGAACACACATTGAGACCATTCACCAAGTAAACTTAACGAAGAGCTTGTTAGCGTTTCCCATTCTCCTTCAAGACCATTTCTTATTTCACAACATTTGAGGTCAGGCCAATTTCCAGATTTGTTTTCCGTCACCCCCATGTCAATTAGCTTCAAAAAGTAATCAGCGACCTTGAGCCTCATCTAAAGATTTGAGTAGTTAATTAACGAGCCTAGCTCGTTTAGGCCTATACTCGACTCGGCTCGGATCATTATTTAGATCCGCCACTGCTTGATTCGCCGTTTATGCCAGAGTGCCACCTTAAAAACCAAGAAACTACTTTAATTTAGCTTATATGGAATTGCGCCATTAGTATGAAATTAAAATGCAATCGACAATAGAGAATCTTTGAAAACAGGTACAATAGTTGCATTTTATCCATGGACCGTCTACCAATCTACCATCTTTTTGAAACTTTAACATCTTTAACACAATAAGGGACCAAAAGTGTAACAAGTTTTATAATGGATACCGTTTATGTAAATTTTGGTATTTAGAGAGCAAAAATGTAACTTGGTATAAACTATAAGGACCACCGTGTAATTTACTTTCTTTTTTCTTTCTACAAAACTACTAGTATTATTTTGTTCCAATAATTTTTGTTGGCCTATATCAAATTCAATATTAAAATAAGAGAAAAATGAATTTATAAAACAAGGAAAGTGTGCTATTTACTCACCTACGGTGACAGGTTGTATTCTTCAGACGATTAGCAGCGATTCTAATTTTCCAAGATCCTCTGGTAGCTTCTCAAGAAGAGCACAACCACGAAGGTAGAGATACATCAGATGTTTTAACATACAAATGCTATCAGGAAGATGTTTAATCTTTGTAGCTGTTAAAACTAGTCTCTCCAGAGATTCTAACTGGCCAATGTTCTCAGGCAACTTCCCAAGACAAAAACAGACACTAACATCGAGCGACCTCAGACGTTTTAGCATGCAGACGCTATCTGGAAGATATTCAATCTTCTTACTCCACACATATAGCTCTTCTAAACATTCTAATTTTCCAAGATCCTCTGGTAGCTTCTCAAGAAGAGCACAATCCCAAAGGTAGAGGAACTTCAGATGTTTTAACATACAAATGCTATCAGGAAGATGTTTAATCATTGTAGCCTTCAAATCCATTAACTTAAGAGATTCTAACTGGCCAATGCCCTCAGGCAACTTCCCAAGACAAGAACAGTCTCTAACATTCAGCAACTTCAGACGTTTTAGCATGCAGATGCTATCCGGAAGATATTCAATCTTCTTACTCCTCACATGTAGCTCTTCTAAACATTCTAATTTTCCAAGATCCTCTGGTAGCTTCTCAAGAAGAGCACAATCCCAAAGGTAGAGGAACTTCAGATGTTTTAACATACAAATGCTATCAGGAAGATATTTAATCTTTGTAGGCGTCAAAACCAGTCTCTCAAGAGATTCTAACTGGCCAATGCCCTCAGGCAACTTCCCAAGACAAGAACAGTCTCTAACATTCAGCAACTTCAGACGTTTTAGCATGCAGATGCTATCTGGAAGATATTCAATCTTCTTACTCCTCACATGTAGCTCTTCTAAACATTCTAATTTTCCAAGATCCTCTGGTAGCTTCTCAAGAAGAGCACAATCCCAAAGGTAGAGGAACTTCAGATGTTTTAACATACAAATGCTATCAGGAAGATGTTTAATCTTTGTAGCCGTCAAATCCAGTCTCTCAAGAGATTCTAACTGGCCAATGCCCTCAGGCAACTTCCCAAGACAAGAACAGTCTCTAAAATTCAGCAACTTCAGACGTTTTAGCATGCAGATGCTATCTGGAAGATATTCAATCTTCTTACTCCTCACATGTAGCTCTTCTAAACATTCTAATTTTCCAAGATCCTCTGGTAGCTTCTCAAGAAGAGCACAATCCCAAAGGTAGAGGAACTTCAGATGTTTTAACATACAAATGCTATCAGGAAGATGTTTAATCTTTGTAGCCGTCAAATCCAGTCTCTCAAGAGATTCTAACTGGCCAATGCCCTCAGGCAACTTCCCAAGACAAGAACAGTCTCTAACATTCAGCAACTTCAGACGTTTTAGCATGCAGATGCTATCTGGAAGATATTCAATCTTCTTACTCCTCACATGTAGCTCTTCTAAACATTCTAATTTTCCAAGATCCTCTGGTAGCTTCTCAAGAAGAGCACAATCCCAAAGGTAGAGGAACTTCAGATGTTTTAACATACAAATGCTATCAGGAAGATGTTTAATCTTTGTAGGCGTCAAAACCAGTCTCTCAAGAGATTCTAACTGGCCAATGCCCTCAGGCAACTTCCCAAGACAAGAACAGTCTCTAACATTCAGCAACTTCAGACGTTTTAGCATGCAGATGCTATCTGGAAGATATTCAATCTTCTTACTCCTCACATGTAGCTCTTCTAAACATTCTAATTTTCCAAGATCCTCTGGTAGCTTCTCAAGAAGAGCACAATCCCAAAGGTAGAGGAACTTCAGATGTTTTAACATACAAATGCTATCAGGAAGATGTTTAATCTTTGTAGCCGTCAAATCCAGTCTCTCAAGAGATTCTAACTGGCCAATGCCCTCAGGCAACTTCCCAAGACAAGAACAGTCTCTAACATTCAGCAACTTCAGACGTTTTAGCATGCAGATGCTATCTGGAAGATATTCAATCTTCTTACTCCTCACATGTAGCTCTTCTAAACATTCTAATTTTCCAAGATCCTCTGGTAGCTTCTCAAGAAGAGCACAATCCCAAAGGTAGAGGAACTTCAGATGTTTTAACATACAAATGCTATCAGGAAGATGTTTAATCTTTGTCGGCGTCAAAACCAGTCTCTCAAGAGATTCTAACTGGCCAATGCCCTCAGGCAACTTCCCAAGACAAGAACAGTCTCTAACATTCAGCAACTTCAGACGTTTTAGCATGCAGATGCTATCTGGAAGATATTCAATCTTCTTACTCCTCACATGTAGCTCTTCTAAACATTCTAATTTTCCAAGATCCTCTGGTAGCTTCTCAAGAAGAGCACAATCCCAAAGGTAGAGGAACTTCAGATGTTTTAACATACAAATGCTATCAGGAAGATGTTTAATCTTTGTAGGCGTCAAAACCAGTCTCTCAAGAGATTCTAACTGGCCAATGCCCTCAGGCAACTTCCCAAGACAAGAACAGTCTCTAACATTCAGCAACTTCAGACGTTTTAGCATGCAGATGCTATCTGGAAGATATTCAATCTTCTTACTCCTCACATGTAGCTCTTCTAAACATTCTAATTTTCCAAGATCCTCTGGTAGCTTCTCAAGAAGAGCACAATCCCAAAGGTAGAGGAACTTCAGATGTTTTAACATACAAATGCTATCAGGAAGATGTTTAATCTTTGTAGCCGTCAAATCCAGTCTCTCAAGAGATTCTAACTGGCCAATGCCCTCAGGCAACTTCCCAAGACAAGAACAGTCTCTAACATTCAGCAACTTCAGACGTTTTAGCATGCAGATGCTATCTGGAAGATATTCAATCTTCTTACTCCTCACATGTAGCTCTTCTAAACATTCTAATTTTCCAAGATCCTCTGGTAGCTTCTCAAGAAGAGCACAATCCCAAAGGTAGAGGAACTTCAGATGTTTTAACATACAAATGCTATCAGGAAGATGTTTAATCTTTGTAGCCGTCAAAACCAGTCTCTCAAGAGATTCTAACTGGCCAATGCCCTCAGGCAACTTCCCAAGACAAGAACAGTCAACATTCAGCAACTTCAGACGTTTTAGCATGCAGATGCTATCTGGAAGATATTCAATCTTCTTACTCCTCACATGTAGCTCTTCTAAACATTCTAATTTTCCAAGATCCTCTGGTAGCTTCTCAAGAAGAGCACAATCCCAAAGGTAGAGGAACTTCAGATGTTTTAACATACAAATGCTTTCAGGAAGATGTTTAATCTTTGTAGCCGTCAAATCCAGTCTCTCAAGAGATTCTAACTGGCCAATGCCCTCAGGCAACTTCCCAAGACAAGAACAGTCTCTAACATTCAGCAACTTCAGACGTTTTAGCATGCAGATGCTATCTGGAAGATATTCAATCTTCTTACTCCTCACATGTAGCTCTTCTAAACATTCTAATTTTCCAAGATCCTCTGGTAGCTTCTCAAGAAGAGCACAATCCCAAAGGTAGAGGAACTTCAGATGTTTTAACATACAAATGCTTTCAGGAAGATGTTTAATCTTTGTAGCCGTCAAATCCAGTCTCTCAAGAGATTCTAACTGGCCAATGCCCTCAGGCAACTTCCCAAGACAAGAACAGTCAACATTCAGCAACTTCAGACGTTTTAGCATGCAGATGCTATCTGGAAGATATTCAATCTTCTTACTCCTCACATGTAGCTCTTCTAAACGTTCTAATTTTCCAAGATCCTCTGGTAGCTTCTTAAGAAGAGCACAATCCCAAAGGTAGAGGAACTTCAGATGTTTTAACATACAAATGCTATCAGGAAGATGTTTAATCATTGTAGCCTTCAAATCCAGTAACTTAAGAGATTCTAACAGGCCAATACCCTCAGGCAACTTCCCAAGACAAGAACAGTCTCTAACATTCAGCAACTTCAGACATTTTAGCATGCAGATGCTATCTGGAAGATATTTAATCTTCTTACTCCTCACATGTAGCTCTTCTAAACATTCTAATTTTCCAAGATCCTCTGGTAGCTTCTCAAGAAGAGCACAATCCCAAAGGTAGAGGAACTTCAGATGTTTTAACATACAAATGCTATCAGGAAGATGTTTAATCTTTGTAGCCGTCAAATCCAGTCTCTCAAGAGATTCTAACTGGCCAATGCCCTCAGGCAACTTCCCAAGACAAGAACAGTCTCTAACATTCAGCAACTTCAGACGTTTTAGCATGCAGATGCTATCTGGAAGATATTCAATCTTCTTACTCCTCACATGAAGCTCTTCTAAACATTCTAATTTTCCAAGATCCTCTGGTAGCTTCTCAAGAAGAGCACAATCCCAAAGGTAGAGGAACTTCAGATGTCTTGACATACAAATGCTATCAGGAAGATGTTTAATCTTTGTAGCCGTCAAATCCAGTCTCTCAAGAGATTCTAACTGGCCAATGCCCTCAGGCAACTTCCCAAGACAAGAAAAGTCTCTAACATTCAGCAACTTCAGACGTTTTAGCGTGCAGATGCTATCTGGAAGATATTCAATCTTCTCATTCCACACACATAGCTCTTCTAAACATTCTAATTTTCCAAGATCCTCTGTTAGCTTCTCAAGAAGAGCACAACCATTAAGGTTGAGATACGTCAGATGTTTTAACATACAAATGCTATCTGGAAGATGTTTAATCTTTGTAGCCGACAAAGCTAGACTCTCAAGAGATTCTAACTGACCAATGTCCTCAGGCAACTTCCCAAGACAAGAACAGTCACTAACATTGAGGAACTTCAGACGTTTTAGCATGCAGATGCTATCCGGAAGATATTCAATCTTCTTACTCCTCACATATAGCTCTTCTAAACATTCTAATTGGCCAAGATCCTCTGGTAACTTCTCAAGAAGATCCTCTGTTAGCTCCTCTGAAGGATCATCATAATTGACTTTAAGAGACTTGAGACATTTCAACATACAAATGCTATTCGGAAGATGTTTTATCTTTGTAGATAACAAACAGAGCTCCTCTAGACATTCTAACTTGCCAAGATCTTTGGGAATCTCTGGAATATCAAAACCTTTAAGATCTAACCTCTCAAGATTTGGAAACAGCTCAAGGTCAATGCTCCTCAACCTTGATTCACGAAGTTTAAGGAATTTGAGATTCGGACATGCACTAGACACCTGAAGTTCTTCAAAATCAGCACAACCTTCAAGATCTAACCTCTCAAGATTTGGAAACAGCTCAAGGTCAAGGCTCCTCAACCTTGAATAACAAAGATCAAGGAATTTGAGATTTGGACATGCACTAGACACCTGAAGTTCTTCAAAATCAACACAACCTCGAAGATATAACTTCTCAAGATTTGGAAACAGCTCAAGGTCAAGGCTCCTCAACCTTGAATTACAAAGGTCAAGGAATTTGAGATTTGGACATGCACTAGACACGTGAAGTTCTTCAAAATCAGCACAACCTTCAAGATCTAACCTCTCAAGATTTGGAAACAGCTCAAGGTCAAGACCCCTCAACCTTGTTTCCCAAAGTTCAAGGAATTTGAGATTCGGACATGCACTAGACACCTGAAGTTCTTCAAAATAAGCACAACATTCAAGATCTAACCTCTCAAGATTTGGACATGCACTAGACACCTCAAGTTCTTCAAAATCAGCCAAACTTTGAAGATATAAACTCTCAAGATTTGGAAACAGCTCAAGGTCAAGGCTCCTCAACCTTAATTTACCCCCAAGTAAAAGGAATTTGAGATTCGGACATGCACTAGACACGTGAAGTTCTTCAAAATCAGCACACTCAATAAGAGATAATTTCTCGAGATTCGGAGTTAACCCAAGGTCAAATGTTCTTAATTTTGAGGAACTGATATGGAGGTACTTGAGCTTTTGACAGCTAACAGGCATGAAAAGTTTTACTAAATTATCAGAATCCTCTAGAGATAACGTCTCGAGATTCAGAGTAATCCTAAAGTCAAAGGTCGTCAATTTTGACTCAATGAGAGAAAGGAATTTGAGTTTTGGAAGAACCTGCCAGCAAAAATAAGACAAAAAGATTAATATTAGTGTAGTAACAAACCAATAAATTAATAGCATTATTAGGAATTATGCAAAACAACGAATCAACAATTATTCTACCTTTTTTTCTCCCTCTTCCCAAAGTTGTTCCATTCTGGTACTATACATATCAAGTCCAACAAGATTGTTTGCTTGAAATGTTTTGGGTAAATACAAGAAAGGGTAATTCCAACATTTTAGATATTTTAAAGAGTTTGAAAAGTATTGGGCGGTATTATCAAGAACTTCGGCATAATCTTGCATTTGAAAACCCACGCGAAGATATCTAAGTTGCTTCATTTTTCCAAGACCTTTCATAACAGTTCCCGCATTTGTGTTCGAATAACGAAGTTCTAGACATATTGTTGCTTCAGTACCCTGCAATACAAAAACAATGTCCATAAAACTGGAAAGTCAGAACAAATGCAAAGTTTTAGTTTTCTCTACATTACAAGTAAACTGATCTTTACCTCGTCATTAGCCAATATATCTTCAATTTCCTCTTTAATCCACAGTCGGCTATGTTTGTTAGGTTCATCCCGGTGCTCACGTCGAACAATGTTCTTTCCCATTTCTTCTATATGGTCATGCATGCCCAAGACCAGCTGACCAGGTAAAGTATGAGAAAAAGCTATGAGAGATCTCTGCTCAAGAACTTTTAAACCAATTCTAGCATGAAATCCACAGCATTCAAGAATTCTGATTGCATCTTCTTTGGTCCGGCCTTTCAATATGCATGCAATGTCTAGAAATATTTCCTTATAATCTTTCTCCAGACTTGTATAGCTTAATTCTAGCTTTTCCTGAGTCTCCTGTAAGGGAATTTCTTTTAGTCTTTCTATGGCATCTACCCATTCATCCTTATCTTTACCACATAGAAATGAACCCAAGACTTTGAGTGTTAAGGGAAGACCAGCAGCATAGCGTACAACTTTTCCTGATAGCTCTTCGTATCCTTGAACTGGATTCTCTGTTCCAAATGCATATCTACCGAAGAGACAAATTGCTTCCTTATCTGATAAGAGATCCATAACACGAATGAAGTTCACTCTGTGAGCTACCAACACTTGCTCATCTCTCGTTGTAATGATAATTCTACTTCCTAGCTTAAACCAGTTAGGCTTAGCTAACGCTTCAAGTTGGTCTATGTGATCCACATCATCTAGAACAAGAAGAACCTTTATACCACACATCCTCTTTTTGATCATGTATTTCCCATCCTCAACACTATTTAGAGTAACTTGTTCATTTAGCACATTTAAAAGGACTTGTTCTTGTAAATTTTTCAAACCAGACACTGAGCCATTTGAAACTTCCCTCACATTCGCAACAAAGCTTTTGGCTTCAAAATCAGCAGATAGACGATCAAAAACAGCTCTAGCTGTAGTTGTCTTCCCAGCCCCTCCCATGCCTTTGATCCCTATCATCCAAACATCATCATCTATTCCCATTTCTAAAGAGTCAACAACATCCTTTACTCGAGTCTCCATGCCGACCAACTTTTCATCGAAGCCAAAACTGATGGAGCGTAACTCTAGTGAAATCTCTCCAACAATTTTTTTGATTAATTCAGATTCGTCCCTGTGTGTACGTAAAAACAAGATATGTTTAGTACTATAATAATAATCTCTTATCCATGCAATATCCTTTTTCAACACATATTAGCTAGAAACAAAAGTAAGAAATTACCCATCATTGAGCCCCCAACCAGCCAGATCAGCTGCTTCTTTTAAAGCCTCTCTCCATTTCCCAGCAGCCTCTTCATTTTCATGTTTCTCAAAAGCTTGACCAACAGCCCCAATTTGTTTTCGGACTTCGGTGGGTTCCACATCATAGAAAACAGGGTAAGCAGTGTGCTCATCCTTCTTCTGGCACTCCATAATCTTGACAAGCTCATCCAAACACCAAGACGAAGAAGCATAGTTCTTGGAAAAAACAATGATGTAAAATCTGGAGTCTTCAATGGCTTTGATTAGCTCATCACTGATAGTTTTCCCTTTACGGATTTTTACATCATCCTTGTAAGTGACAATGCCTTTTGTCGTAAGAGCTTCATAAAGATGGCCAAGAAAGGTCTTGCGAATGTCTTCACCCCTGAAGCTTAAAAAAACATCATACTTGAAGCTAGTTGAAGTGGATGAGTTGGAAGAAGATTCTTCTTTTTTTGGTTCAGATGAGTTAGCAGAAGATGCCTTTGAATAAAAGTAATAGATAAAAGTTGAAGATGCCATTAGCATAACTCCTAATAAAGCTATGGATGAAGGATCTGAGAAACGTAATAATCTGCTGAAAGACATTTATACTAACTGATTGCAAAGAAAAAAAACTTGATAATATGAAGGAGATTGGTTAAGTGTAAATTATGATGAAACTGAAGCTGTTAAACGAGTTTATGTGAAGAAAGAAACTAGTTCCAGCTGCTGCATTTACGTTGAGAAACAAAAGCCACTCATATGGTCTTTTTGGAAGATAAGATTCACTGTTTGAAAAAGAAATATAGGCCACTCATATGGTCTTTTGGTCAATGAGAAAGAAAGATAAGATTCAACCAAAAAAAAAAAAAGCAACCCAATACATGCTCGTGGAAATTTTGTTATTCGACTCAAACTAATTTAATCTATTTATCCAACAAGACACAAATAAACTCATCAATTTATCTAACAACATCTTAGAAACTGCTTTAAAGACTGGCTCCAACATTGTTATTATAATTTTTTTCCCACATAATGAGCGTCCTTGTAAACTATTGCCCGGCCACTTATACTATACTAGGCGAGTATCTGTGCATAGCAACGGGATTTTCTAGCGGCAAAAAACTATAGTTGCGACATTGTGATAAGTGTTTCTTGTAATGTTTAAACATAAAACGTGAAAATATAAAAATGTAATTGTAAAAGGCTGTAATATGCGATAATAATTCAAGACATACAATAATTCTAAACATCTGAAGCTTTTTTTGAAAAAAATTGACCCAGAAAGAGTTCTTTAGATATAGAGTTTAAAATACCCAAAACAACAACATTGACTCTATCCCATTGTCTACCCAAAACTTCATCGGTATTTGATCTTTTGTATGTGCCATCAACAAAAGCAGTTTTATTTTTTGCCCTCAAGAGCTAAAAGCATAGCACATGACCAAACATTATAATTTTCAGTCCCTTTTAGTTTTATAGAAACAACAGTTAAAGTAGCAGAATCATTAGGATGTAAATGTAATGGGTGACTTATATCCAATTTACTAATTAAAATGACAGGTTCAATATAATCCTCATCCTCAGAATAATGAGCAGAATGAGGTGGAGAATTATTAACTGAATTATGTGAACAAAAAATAAAAAACAACAAAGAAAGGGAAGAGAAGGTAGTTCCCAGGCTTTTCCTTGACACTAAAGTGCTAGGTCAAGGGCGCACATAAGCAAAACAAACAATAAAAAAACAGATAATAGCACAAATAACACACAACCTCTACAACCAACAATCTCAATATCCAATAATCCCAAATCCTATCCTCCAGCAATCTAAATAAGAAAATAAAGACTAAAATTAAATAGAAGGGTGTGAGAGGTGTTACAGAGTACGCAATTTAAACAACAGCGGAATACCAGACCTACTACACCCTAGATTCACTTAGTCTAGGGATATAGCTGATACACAATCAGAACCCAGAACTAAGATCCAAGAACCACCAAACCCTAATTTTCAGAATTAGGGCAAATCACCAAAACCACGTTCAATCGAACCAAAATCACCAGATCTATCGATTAAACACACTTAATCGACCACAGGAACTTTTAATAGTAAAAATCCCCAAATTTTCCCAAATCCTAATTTTTTTCAAATATTAGGTGTTTTCAAAAAATCTTTAAGATCTATGTAATTAACCACCAGATCTACCAATTAACACAAGTTAATTGAAAGAAAACAAAGAATTATAAAAAAAAAACCCCAATTTGATCGAAACCTTAATTATTATTATTTTTAATTTTTTTTAGAGCAAGACAGATCAACCTGTCTCTGATACCATGTAGAAAAAAACAATTGAATACTCTTTTATTAATAAAAATCAACCAAACAGTTCTCAAACATATCACAATCAACACAACACTTGATCTTAATCAAGCAATCAATACAACAACAGAACAACAATAAGTATTTGACCAAGATGATCAGAATACTATCTAGGGTTTCATAGGAATGAATAAGAGAGCGTTTATCTTTTATGAGAGAGAAAATTATTCAGCTCCAAAAGTCAGGAGATAAGCTGAGAATTCAGCTTATATACTCCCAGCTCCAAGTCTTGAGATATTGCACCAATCAGTCCTTCATTCTTTACAAAATAGCCCTTCCGTGTTTTTCCTCTATTATCTCTACCATATGTCTTTATACTTATGTGCAAAACCAACCTAGCATTACCTCAATGATCCAAAGGACTAAATCTGAAATACAAAACAAACCAAGTTAATCCCTCAGGTTATCATCAGATATCAGATGAGGTCCTATTTTCCAACAATAATGTCACAAATTCCATAATCATCAATGGTTACACCACTTAAATGTATCTCTCTTAAGCTCCCAATTGAATATGTTATGGATAATTCAGGCATAAAATGTATCATTTGTGCGTCGTATGAAAGTGAACACATACGTAGGACACTATAAATTTCCAAATGCGCATCAAGACAAGGACTACCAGGAGCTATTTTTAACTCATGAAGATAAAGGAGGTTATTTACCTTTATTTTATCCAAGCCTACGAAAAGTATAAGGTTGATCTTTTCAAGTAACTTACAAGTAGATAGTATGTTATGAATGACCTCTTCATGACTTATGTGCACATCAAGCAACTCTAGCACACGCAGGTTCATGCAAACGATCAAAGGATTGCTACTAATGTGAAAGGAATAGTTCTTGAGAATGTGCTTTGTGAGAAAGGAAAAATCGAGTTTTATACTTAATGTATTTAGGTTCTCACTTGAGAATATCTCATCTGGCAAAGTAAATGAATTAATATCATCAACGACTGTGAGGCAAAGCTCCTTAAAAGAACTTTTGGAAGCTACACGCTTAATAAACTTTTCAGCACGAGTAGACGACTTTGGCTTGCGGATGCCAATGTGAATATCACATGTTATAATCGGTATGTTGTTGTGACAAATGGTACTTTTCACATTTTAAATTAATAATAAATGGTTATTTATTATTTTTAAGCTAAGCATTTCTATGCGCATTTGCATGTTTCTGGGTATTTTTTAGCATTTTTGGGAGCTGTCCCGCATACTGTAGCTTACAGTCACTGCAGAAAAAGTTTATTTTTGTCAGTAATCATAAATTATTCCATTTCTGATAGTTACTGACAAGTTTCGTAATTTACTGAGAGCTTTCTTGTAATTACTGAAAAGCAACCCCACACGCGTACCGACAACACAGTATATATTGTAGCAGTCAAATAAATGCATTTCTGAGAAAATAATAATATTTTATTATTTTTCTGACAAAAACGTCAATAAAAACTTTATTTTGTGTATACGTGTCCAAAAACGTCAAACCGGGACTTTAGGGTAACTTTTAAGCTTAAACCGACACACGATACACCAATTAGGATCAAAAACCCACTAATTTCCCCCTCCTAATTGACGTGTACAGCCAACACTAATAGACAAAACATATTATATGAATTGATTTAGTTAGTGGGATTACAATTATAAGCTTTTGTATTTATACCCATATTAGCATACAAACATTTTCACACATACAAACTCATCCATAAAACTTACTTAGATCAAAATTTCCTCTACTTCATCTCAAACCCACGGCCAAACATTTAGAATCAAGATCCACAGAATTTTGTTGAAGTTATAAGTAACCGGAGTGTACTTTCAAGTGTTTCGGGTTATTTAGAACGTGTCTTGGGTAAAATTGTTGCATTTTGGTGTGTTCTTGAGCCCTCAACCTCTCGACATTCTTAAAGCATTGTAAGGATTCTTGAAAACTTGTTCAAATCTTGTTCATATCATGATGTTTTAATGTTTAAAAGTGTTAAAAAAGTGTTAAATGTGTATGATTTGTTAATATGAACAAGTTAAGGTTTGATGTCTAAAATACATATGCTCGACTTTTTTGAGTTTTTCATACAAATTATAATATTTCTTTCTTGTGTGGTAAATCTTGTTGCTTGTGGTACTAATTTGGTGGTACAAAAGTGATTAGTGCTAATTACGCGTAATTAAGTCGAAATATACACTTTTGAGTATACATATATGGATCGGCTACTTTATAAAATATATAATTATTGGGGTTTAAAAAAACATAAAATTTTGGCTCTAGTGGTGAAATGGTGAAGGTTGTGCTTATTAGCTTATTGTAATAAACCCTAGATTATTGATTTTTAACTACAAGTAATGGACTAAAATTTAATTTGGCATAATTGGGCCGAGCCCACCATGTTGTCGGCCTATGTGGGCTGTTTTAGACCAATTGCTTATTAGAAGTGCTTATTGGCTTATATGATATTTAACGTAAAATATAACATAACTAAAATGGATTAATTGGTTATCGGACTAAAAATGTGTTATTGGAATAAAAGTGGCCTATTCGGCCCAATAATAATCTCGGGAGACAAAAATAAATTTTTGAACATTTTTAGACTCTCTTTAATTATTTTTGCAAAATAGAATGGTTTATATCGATAAAACCATTTTGGGCTTATTTTGGCATTTTAAGCCCAATAAACCATATAAAAAGAATTTCGTCCCCTAAAATATGAACATTGATTTTTGTTGAATTTTGAAGGAATTTTGACTAAACGTTGACTTTTGTATCGAAAACTATAATTATGAAGTAATTATAACAACAAGTATAGTTATATAGATAAATACACAATTTGGACTATTTTTGCAATTATAGTGATAAAAAGGGATTATTTGAGGAAATTTGTAACACTTGAGAAAAATGGGAAAACTTGAATAAACGAATGGGTCATGCCCGATTTTTCAAAAATTTCGACACTTAGAATATTTTCCGGACGAAAACCGACTAAAAGACGAAACAGGTTATTTTCATTATTAAAAATATTAGTTTTCTTAAATTAATATTTTTAGGCCTTATAAGACTTATAAAAATATTTTTGGCACTTATGCACTCGCACTTATTAGTTTCTCAAAAACTAAATAATTGCAATTTTCTTTATAATTATTATTATATTATAAATAAATATAATAATTTATAATATAATAATACCCCACTAACAACATCATCAAATTAATTATTCAATGATTATTTAATTAATTATAAGCCTTAATTAATTAAATATTTAATTATGAGTAAATTGCAAAAATCGTCCTTGTGGTTTGGCCAAATTGCACGTTTGGTCCCTGTGATTCATTAAGTGCAAAAATAGTCCGGATTTGGCACTGTTTCATGCACTTTTGGTCCCCCATGTTAACCGACGTTAAGTGAGTTCCGTTAGCAGTTACACGTTAGCCCTTAAGGCTAACAATCGTTGCAGCGCCCGTCCTTTACACTAACGGCCAAACCACAAGGACTATTTTTGCAATTTACTCTTTTTTTTCGAATTTTCTTTTTTTTTTTGAAAAATTTTTTGCGTCCGTTTTTTTTTTTTTTTTTTTTGAAAATTTTTTTTCGTCATGTGAATTTTTTTTATATAAAGTTTGTTTTTTTCGAAATTTTTTGTTTTTGGAAAAAAAAACATTTTTTTGGCACAAAAAGTTTTTTTGGAACATATAAAAAACATATACGTTTTTATATGTTCTAAAAAAAACATTTTTATACGTATAAAAACGTATCAAGAGCATAAAATTTTTATAAAAAAAACGTATATAAAAAACATATAAAAAAAACGTTTTTCCGTATATAAAACATTTTTCTTATATAAAACTTTTTTCGTATATAAGAACTTTTTTTTATATAAAAACTTTTTTCGTATATAAAAACTTTTTTCGTATATATTTCTTATATAAAAAAGTTTTATATAAAAACTTTTTTCGTATATATTTTTTATATAAAAAAGTTTTATATAAAAAGTTTTTTGGGACGAAATTTTTTTAAAAAAAAAATACAAAAAAAAATAGGAAATTGCAAAAATAGTCCTTGTGGTTTGGCCGTTAGTGTAAAGGACGGGCGCTGCAACGATTATTAGCCTTAAGGGCTAACGTGTAAGTGCTAACGGAACTCACTTAACGCCGGTTAACATGGGGGACCAAAAGTGCATGAAACAGTGCCAAATCTGGACCATTTTTGCACTTAATGAATCACAGGGGCCAAACGTGCAATTTAGCCAAACCACAAGGACGATTTTTGAAATTTACTCTTTAATTATTATTATTATTATTATTATTATTATTATTATTAGAGTAAATTACATAAATGGTCCTTGTGGTTTGTTCATTTTTACGGATCTTGTCCCTGTGCTTTTTTTTAGCGGGTTTGGTCCCTGTGCTTTTAGAAAGTTACGGATCCTGTCCCTATTTCGACCCAACTGCAAACGATCGTTAAAAAGGACCTCAGTTGAATTAAATGGACTAACGTGAGGGCTAAACTTGCAGTTTGGGTTTTCCCTCTCAAAATACAAACCACAAGGACGATTTATGTAATTTACACTTAAAAAAAAAAAAAAAAAAAAAAAAAAAAAAAAAACTTTTTAGTTTTTATTATACGAAAATTTATTAATTTTATTATTAAAAAAAAAAAAAAAAAAAAAAAACTTTTTAATTTTTGTTATACGAAATTTTTTTAATTTTATTATAATAAAATAAAAAAAAAAGAAAAAAACTTTTTAAATATTTTTAATTTTATTTAAAAAAATGATAATAAAATTAAAAAAAAAAATGTTAATTTTAAATCACGATTTTGACTCCTTTCTGGTTCGAATTATCAAAAGTGTAAAACACGAAAGTTGTCCGAAACGATGTTTTACATCAAAAATCGCAAGATTTACAAGAGTATATAAGTGTATAAATTATGAATTTGATCGAAAATTGCTTAAGTTTTTGTATTAAACAGCCATTGTTTTGCAATTTCAGGTTAAAGCGTACAAAAATTTTTTGTAATAAATTTCAAAGAAAATTAAAAAAAAAAAAAGTTTTTAAATTTTTTTTATTATAATAAAATTAAAATTGACGTTTTTTTTTTTAATTTTATTATCATTTTTTTAATAAAATTAAAAATATTTAGAAAGTTTTTTTTTCATTTTTTTTTAATTTTATTATAATAAAATTAAAAAAATTTCGTATAACAAAAATTAAAAAGTTTTTTTTTTTTTTTTTTTTTTTTTTTTTAATAATAGAATTAAAAAAATTTCGTATAATAAAAACTAATTTTTTTTTAATTTTATTATTATTATTATTTATTTTTTTTTAAGTGTAAATTACATAAATCGTCCTTGTGGTTTGTATTTTGAGAGGGAAAACTCAAATTGCAAGTTTAGCCCTCACGTTAGTCCATTTAATTCAACTGAGGTCCTTTTTAACGATCGTTTGTGTTACACCCATATCCCGATAAGGTACTAGTTATGTAAATAATATGTATTGTATATTATAAGTGTTGTGATATGAGCTAGCTAAATAAATAAATGTGAGGGCATATTAGAAGGAATAGAACTAGAGGGACTAAGATTGCCATTTGGGCAAAGTTTATTTATTAAATATCTATAGCTAGGGGAGTTTAGAAAAGTCCAGGTTGTTCTTGGTTTCTCTTGGGTGTCGACAATTAGAGAAAAAGAGGAGGGAAGCTCCATTGTTGTTATTCAAGCCATTCCAATCATCTTCTAGTATTACCAAGCACCCAAGAAGCTTTAATTTGCATTTCCCATCAAGTAAGTGTTCTTCCCCAATTTGTGAATTAGGGTTCATGTTTGATCATAATGGTCAAGTGTTGATAAATTCATGATTTATTAGTTAATTAGTCCCTAATTTGAGATGGTTATGACATAGGAAGCAAGTGTGAAGTGGGGAATTGTTGCTAGTGAAGTTGTGATCATAGAATCAAGGTAAGTACATTGGTTATAGCATGTTTTGTTTAGCTTTATCATATCTTGGTATGATAATGGTCTTTGTGTTAGCTTTATCATGTTTGTTTAAATGATAATGGTGAAGAATAGGGTATAGGGTGCGTTAGCTAGTATGGATCCATTCTAGGCGTAGCTTAGTTAGTCGTTTGGGCTAACTATGGGATGAGGTTCAACCTTATGGGTTGTTCGCGTTTAGGCCGACTATGTTGGCGTAAGGTAAGTGCCCCTATATCGCTAGCTTAACTAGTGGTTAGACTAGTTATGGTTATATGTGATGTTTAGCTTGTTATGCCGTGTATTTACTAAGCGTTTCGCTTACGTGTTTAGTTGTGATGTTTTTCTTGATAGGTACCGAAGGATCGAGTAAAGGTAAAGATAAGATTTCTTAGTAGTAGCTCGTACTAGAAGAAGTTATAGTAGAAGACCGTGTTCTTTTGGACCAAGCATTTTGAAGTTGGAAGCCCCGACGTGTCTTTTCGTGTTTTGGGTATATTTCCTCTCATATGGTCATTTTGTTAGTCAACGGTCATTGTTTATGTTTAGTTCAAAGGTCAAGTATGTATGATGTTCATGTGGTGTTTAAATTAGAACTTGTATGGTTAAAGTACCCATTAAGGGGGTGTTTGGTATAGGCATATTTCCACCCATTTTGAAATGTTAACGGGTCATGTATACTTTGAACGCTTTTGATATGATAAGTTAATGGTTATGGTCAAGCTATTTGTGAGTTGGAAGTAGTATAAATGGTTTTGTAGTGTAATGGGTCATTTGGGGTATTTATGCATAACCCGTCCGATTTTGAAGTACTATTCCGGGTGGTCTAATGGGTAATGTTTTTGTATGAAAATAAACTTACGGTCATACTAAAGTATTCTGGAAAGTTTCGTCAAGTTCCGAGTTCGGGAGGTCGGGTTTCTGAGCGGGGCTGGCGGAATTGCATATTTTGATCAGTAGGGTCTGTCCAGATTTCTGTGATGCAGGGTAGATACGGCGCATCTCCTCTGAGATACGGCGTATCAGGTGATGCGGCGCATCTACTATTGGGATGCGGCGCAACGTAGCCATTTTCTTGCAAATTTCGGTCTCAGTTGGTCGATGCGGCGTATCTAATTCAATAGATGCGGCGTATCGGTGTTCAGGATAATACGGCGTATCTAATTCAATTGATACGGCGTATTGTCTCTGATGCGGCGTATCCTTAAAAAGGATGCGGCGTATCTTGGTCTCAGAAGGGTTGTCCGGTCTTGTTGGAGCAATTGTGTGAAATGTTTTGAAGAGTCTTTGAGTAGTTATTCTTGCAAGTATGTTTACAAGGTTAAATGTTATTAGATATGGTCATTAAATGAAAAAATTTGTATGAGTCCGTTTTAGTCATCCGTTTCAGCGTGTAAAGTTTAAGATTTTTGGTTTAGTGGTCACGGGGCGTTACAACTTGGTATCAGAGCTTCGGTCTAAGAGATTTAGGATTTCCCCTTAGGATTTCCTAGACTTAGGCCTTGTGTAGACGTGGTTAGTATCGGTGTTTGTTATTTGTGTATTGTTTGGGTGATTTCGGGAACACATATGCTAAGTATTTTTATGACTACGCCTGGCCACCGTAGTGATAAAAATATGATACATATGTGAGATTGAAATCATTTAGGCCATACATGGATGATAAGCTCTAGGGTGTTTAGTATGAGGATAGATATGTCATTCATGCATCGGCTATATTTGTGATTTTGTTTAATAGTATGAATTGTTAAATTTCAGTTTGGTAGAAAAGATGGCGGCTATCCGAAATAAGGAGGTGTTACGGACAACCTCCACCCGCCATGATGATGACGATTCAAATGATGAAGGAAATTCTAGTAGTGTCAGGGCAAGGTCATTGCCGGAGAATCTTGTCCCTAAAAGTTTTACAAAAGCCGAGATGAAAGAATTGGACGTTTTAGTGACTAATAGAGTAGGGCAGGCTATCGAAAATGCTATGCCCTATTATGTCAACAAGACAACCGAGAATTTGCGAAAAATATTACAAGAAGAGATAGGGAAGCTTAAGAAGAGTGGGGAGTTAGTGAGTGATGCAAATGCTAGACTTGGAGTGGGGAGAGAGAAATCCACTTATCGCGACTTCACTGCTTGTGCTCCACCCACATTTACGGGGACTCTCGATCCGTTGAAGAGTTCTCGATGGATTACTGATATAGAAGGGGCTTTTCGTACGAGTCGTTGTGTGGAAGAGGATAAGGTGAACTTTGCTACTAATTACATTCGTGAACGGGCTAAAGTATGGTGGGAAGGCAAGGCAAATTAGAAAGGCAACGCTTAGAGAGAATCGTGCACGTGGGATCAATTTAAGGAAGTGTTCATGAAAGAGTATGCTCCCGCGGAGGAAATTGATAAAATAAGAGAAGCTTTCCATTCCCTCGTGCAAACTGATGAATCGGTAAATGAGTTGTGGGGAAAGTTTTGTGACATGGTACAATATTGCCCGGAGTATCTTAATAACGAGAGGCTTAAAGTTGACAAATTTCAAAGGATGCTCAAGGATGAAATTCGTACGATAGTGTCACCTTTCAAGTGCGCCGACATGGAGGATCTTCTAAGCAGGGCACGTACTCGTGAAGCGGATTTGGATAGAATGAAAGGCAAGGAGAAGAAGGACTTGAAAAGGAAGCATGATCATCCATCAACATTTAGTAAGCGAGGCAGGTTCGATTTCGCAAAGAAGGACAACATGGGGAAGTTACCTCCTAAGTGTAATAGGTGCGGTAAGAACCATGCGGGAGAATGTAAATCTAGAATGAAGGGATGTTATAAATGTGGGGATGTTAGCCATATTAGCAAGGATTGCACCAAGCCTTTGGTAATATGTTATGGGTGCAACGAAGAAGGACATAAGTTAAGTGAGTGTCCTAAGGTCAACCCTAAGCAAGCAAATTCGTTTAAACCGATCAAAGGAGAAAAGGTTGAGGTTCCACGGCCTACAGCTCGTGTTTATCAGATGAGTGCCGAAGAAGCGAAGTTGAGCTCAGATGTTGTCACAGGTACAATTCTTGTTAATTCTAAACCTGCTCGTGTTTTGTATGACTCTGGTGCAAGCGTGTCCTTTGTATCCTATAACTTTAGTAAAGAATTGTCCACCCCGTTAGATAAGCTTCCAATACCTGTAGAAGTTGAAATCGCCGATAGTAAAGTTGTGGTAGTGTCAAATGTGTATCGTGATGTAGAGATAGAGATCGATGAGAATGTTTTTAGGATCGATTTAATCCCTATAATGCTTGGGGAGTTTGATATTATTGTTGGCATGGATTGGCTTAGCAAACACAATGCCGCCATTCTATGCAAACAAAAGATCGTTAGAGTTGTGAATCCTAGTGGGCGAGAAATGATGATTTATGGTGATAAGAGGGAAGGTGAGTTAAAACTTTGTTCCGTGATGAAGGCTAGAAAATATCTATCACGTGGTTGTCTAGCCTTTATGGCACACGTGGTAGATACGAGTTTCGAGAAGAGAAGTATCGACGACGTTCTGATTGTTAATGAATTCCGTGATGTATTTCCGGAAGAATTGTCGGGTATTCCTCCCGACAGACAAGTTGAATTCCGTATTGATCTTGTTCCGGGTGCTACTCCTATTGCCAAAACTCCTTATCGTCTTGCTCCATCCGAAATGAAGGAGCTAATGAGTCAACTCCAAGAGTTACTTGACAAGGGTTTTATTCGCCCAAGTAGCTCACCATGGGGAGCTCCGATTTTGTTCGTTAAAAAGAAAGATGGTAGTATGCGTATGTGCATTGATTATCGTGAATTGAACAAAGTCACGGTGAAAAACGTATACCCATTACCAAGAATCGATGACCTCTTTGATCAACTTCAAGGTGCACGATGGTTTTCAAAGATCGATCTCCGTTCGGGTTATCACCAATTGAAGGTTCGGGAAGAAGACATTCCCAAGACGGCCTTTAGGACCCGATATGGACATTACGAGTTTACGGTTATGCCTTTTGGTCTCACGAACGCGCCTGCGGTTTTCATGGATCTCATGAACCGTGTATGTAGATCGATGTTGGATAAATTCGTTATAGTGTTCATCGATGATATCCTTATCTATTCTAAGAGCAAGGAAGAACATGAACTACATCTTCGAGAAATACTTGAAACGTTGAGAAAAGAGAGGTTGTATGCTAAGTTTTCAAAGTGCGAATTCTGGTTGCAAGAAGTTCAGTTCCTTGGTCATGTTATCAATCCCGATGGTATTAAAGTTGACCCGTCAAAGGTCGAGGCCGTGATGAATTGGCAAGCGCCGAAGAACGTTGGTGAAATTCGAAGTTTTCTAGGACTCGCGGGTTATTATCGATGGTTCATTCAGGACTTCTCCAAAATTTCATCTTCGTTAACCGAACTCACCAAGAAGAATGTTCCTTTTGTGTGGGGCGAGAAACAAGAAGTAGCCTTCCATACTTTATGAAAGAGGTTGTGTGAAGCGCCGATTTTAGTGTTACCGGAGGGAACCGAAGACATGGTGGTCTATAGTGATGCATCTTATTCCGGTCTTGGATGTGTTCTTATGCAAAGAGGTAAAGTGATTGCTTACGCTTCAAGACAACTAAAGAAGCATGAAGAGAAATATCTGACTCATGATCTTGAGTTTGCGGCCGTAGTTTTTGCCTTGAAGATTTGGAGGCATTACCTATATGGTGTGAAGTTCATAATTTACACCGACCATAGAAGTCTTCAGTATTTCCTTGATAAGAAGGATCCGAATATGAGGCAACGTAGGTGGTTAGACTTGTTGAAAGATTATGATTGTGAAATTCGCTACCACCCGGGTAAGGCGAATGTTGTAGCGGATGCGCTAAGTCGTCAGGGCCGAAGTGATGTTATACGGATTCACTCCTTGAGAATGATTATCACATCCGATCTTTTCGACAGAATTAAATTAGCTCAGGAGGAAGCATTAAAAGAAGAGAATCAAGAAAAAGAACGTATCACTTCTCACATTCCCCATCTCGAAGAAGACAGTCGAGGGATTAAGACACGGTATGGAAGAGTTTACATTCCTTTTCGAAGCAACATTAAAGAATTACTCATGGAAGAAGCCCATAAGTCGAAGTATTCTATTCATCCGGGAGCTACGAAAATGTACCTTGATTTGAAAAGAAACTATTGGTGGCCGGGTATGAAAAGAGATTGCGTAAAGTATGTGGAAATATGCTTAACTTGTTTGAAGGTGAAAGCCGAACACCAAAAGCCGTATGGAAAAGTGCAGCCCTTAGATATTCCAGTTTGGAAGTGGGAGAAGATTACTATGGATTTCATTACGAAATTGCCAAAGACGAAAAAGAAAAATGATACCATTTGGGTAGTAGTTGATCGTTTGACTAAGAGTGCACATTTTATTCCGATTAGGGAGAATATGCCTGTTCATAAGTTAGCGAAGGTTTATGTTAACGAGATAGTCGCGCATCATGGGGTACCTATATCTATAGTCTCCGATAGAGACGGGCGTTTCACTTCAAATTTTTGGCAGGATTTCCAAGAAGAGTTAGGTACGAAACTTCATATGAGCACGGCTTTTCATCCTCAGACCGATGGGCAAAGCGAGAGGACAATTCAAACTTTAGAAGATATGCTTCGAGCTTGCATGATTGATTTTGGAGGAAATTAGGATGACCATTTACCCCTAGTTGAATTCGCCTACAATAATAGTTATCATGCTAGTATAGGCATGCCACCCTACGAGATGCTTTATGGTAGAAAGTGTAGGACGCCCGTATGTTGGGAAGAAGTGGGAAGGAGGGAATTGGCTAGCACGGACATAGTGTTGGCAACGAGGGAAAAGATTGAGATGATTCGAGCAAGACTTAAGGCGGCACAAGATAGGTGGAAAAGTTATGCCGATAATCGAAGAAGGCCAATAGAATTCGAGGTAGGTGATATGGTTATGCTAAAAGTTTCCCGTGGAAGGGCGTTTTTAGGTTTAAAAACAAGGGGAAGTTAAGTCAGCGGTTTATAGGGCCGTTTAAAATCTTGAAACGTGTTGGCGAGGTAGCGTATGTGTTAGACTTGCCCGAAGAAATGAGAGGTATTCATAATACTTTCCATGTGTCGTACTTGAGAAAATGCTTAGCGGATGAGGCTAGTGTGGTCACTTTAGATGATATCGAAATTGATCTGGAATTGATTTCACAAAAGGATGAACCGGAAGCGATCTTAGGAAGGAAAGTGAGGCAACTCCGAAACAAAGAAATTCCGTTAGTGAAAATGCAATGGAGACATCGTAAAGGTACGAGCATTCAATGGGAGCTAGAGGAGAAGATGAGGAATGAGTATCCTCATTTATTTCAAGAGTAGATTTCGAGGACGAAATCTTATTTTAAGGAGGGGAGAATTGTTATACCCATATCCCGATAAGGTACTAGTTATGTAAATAATATGTATTGTATATTATAAGTGTTGTGATATGAGCTAGCTAAATAAATAAATGTGAGGGCATATTAGAAGGAATAGAACTAGAGGGACTAAGATTGCCATTTGGGCAAAGTTTATTTATTAAATATCTATAGCTAGGGGAGTTTAGAAAAGTCCAGGTTGTTCTTGGTTTCTCTTGGGTGTCGACAATTAGAGAAAAAGAGGAGGGAAGCTCCATTGTTGTTATTCAAGCCATTCCAATCATCTTCTAGTATTACCAAGCACCCAAGAAGCTTTAATTTGCATTTCCCATCAAGTAAGTGTTCTTCCCCAATTTGTGAATTAGGGTTCATGTTTGATCATAATGGTCAAGTGTTGATAAATTCATGATTTATTAGTTAATTAGTCCCTAATTTGAGATGGTTATGACATAGGAAGCAAGTGTGAAGTGGGGAATTGTTGCTAGTGAAGTTGTGATCATAGAATCAAGGTAAGTACATTGGTTATAGCATGTTTTGTTTAGCTTTATCATATCTTGGTATGATAATGGTCTTTGTGTTAGCTTTATCATGTTTGTTTAAATGATAATGGTGAAGAATAGGGTATAGGGTGCGTTAGCTAGTATGGATCCATTCTAGGCGTAGCTTAGTTAGTCGTTTGGGCTAACTATGGGATGAGGTTCAACCTTATGGGTTGTTCGCGTTTAGGCCGACTATGTTGGCGTAAGGTAAGTGCCCCTATATCGCTAGCTTAACTAGTGGTTAGACTAGTTATGGTTATATGTGATGTTTAGCTTGTTATGCCGTGTACTTACTAAGCGTTTCGCTTACGTGTTTAGTTGTGATGTTTTTCTTGATAGGTACCGAAGGATCGAGTAAAGGTAAAGATAAGATTTCGTAGTAGTAGCTCGTACTAGAAGAAGTTATAGTAGAAGACCGTGTTCTTTTGGACCAAGCATTTTGAAGTTGGAAGCCCCGACGTGTCTTTTCGTGTTTTGGGTATATTTCCTCTCATATGGTCATTTTGTTAGTCAACGGTCATTGTTTATGTTTAGTTCAAAGGTCAAGTATGTATGATGTTCATGTGGTGTTTAAATTAGAACTTGTATGGTTAAAGTACCCATTAAGGGGGTGTTTGGTATAGGCATATTTCCACCCATTTTGAAATGTTAACGGGTCATGTATACTTTGAACGCTTTTGATATGATAAGTTAATGGTTATGGTCAAGCTATTTGTGAGTTGGAAGTAGTATAAATGGTTTTGTAGTGTAATGGGTCATTTGGGGTATTTATGCATAACCCGTCCGATTTTGAAGTACTATTCCGGGTGGTCGAACGGGTAATGTTTTTGTATGAAAATAAACTTACGGTCATTCTAAAGTATTCTGGAAAGTTTCGTCAAGTTCCGAGTTCGGGAGGTCGGGTTTTTGAGCGGGGCTGGCGGAATTGCATATTTTGATCAGTAGGGTCTGTCCAGATTTCTGTGGTGCAGGGTAGATACGGCGCATCTCCTCTGAGATACGGCGTATCAGGTGATGCGGCGCATCTACTATTGGGATGCGGCGCAACGTAGCCATTTTCTTGCAAATTTCGGTCTTAGTTGGTCGATGCGGCGTATCTAATTCAATAGATGCGGCGTATCAGTGTTCAGGATAATACGGCGTATCTAATTCAATTGATACGGCGTATTGCCTCTGATGCGGCATATCCTTAAAAAGGATGCGGCGTATCTTGGTCTCAGAAGGGTTGTCCGGTCTTGTTGGAGCAATTGTGTGAAATGTTTTGAAGAGTCTTTGAGTAGTTATTCTTGCAAGTATGTTTACAAGGTTAAATGTTATTAGATAGGGTCATTAAATGAAAAAATTTGTATGAGTTCGTTTTAGTCATCCGTTTCAGCGTGTAAAGTTTAAGATTTTTGGTTTAGTGGTCACGGGGCGTTACAGTTTGCGGTTGGGTCGAAATAGGGACAAGATCCGTAACTTTCTAAAAGCACAGGGACCAAACCCGCTAAAAAAAGCACAGGGACAAGATCCGTAAAAATGAACAAACCACAAGGACCATTTATGTAATTTACTCTTATTATATATATATATATATATATATATATATATATATATATATATATATATATATATATATATATATATATATATATTACTTTCGCAGTTTGTGGCAAGCAAAGCACGGAAGTTCCGTCGCACGTGTATTCACCGTACACTTTCACCATGAGCCATCACCAAAGAGTCATATACGATAAAATATTTTGAAATGTACATTACCAATAGCAAGCAAGAAATACACGAGCACTGGTCACACGTAAACTTTTCAATTGAGTTAAGACATATAAGACACGAATATTTCGCTAAGACTTACCATACTGATTTAGGTCGCGTGTCGGAGCGGTTGCACTGTTTTGTTGATTGATTTGCAGATTGCTATTGTTTTAAGGTGAGTTTATAGCCCCACTTGTTATGTGTATTGCTTTTATAAAGCTTGGGGTGAGAAACATGCAAAACTGAGTTCATGGACCAAAAAATGGATTTTGTTTTATACACACTTGTATGCAGAAACCTAAGTTAGCTGAATCCCATTGCTCCCACTATCATCAAGCGTCAATTCCTGCTGGGAAACGCGTGTGATATAAATAGATCTATTGGGGGTGACTCCCCCGTTCGGTTGGCTCGGCATAGTCAATGCGAACGTATACCATATCGAAATCAGCCGAGTGTCTGGGGATTAACACTCGCGGGCACCCTTTATTTGCTATGCTAGTTTGGCATTTAGTTGTCTAGTTCGGTTGGATGAGAGTTAGTGTTTGCATAGTGGGATAGTGTGTGATTTGCTGAATTGTTTGTTGAATATTTGTTATGGTCCATATGTGCTTATTTACTTTAAACCTATGAACTCACCAGCGTTAGATGACTTTTAGCTTGTTTTTTTCAGGGCATTGAGAATGTGTTTACTGAAGGCAGGGCATGGCGATGGTCATAAAATTGTTGGAAATGTTTTTATTGTTGCGTTAAACTCTAAATTTGGGACCGCTTGTTAAATGAGCTACATTTTTATTTGAACTAAATTTGATGTATGACAATATGACTTTGAATATGTGATATTTTAAAATGGATTTTTAATCTGTTCTCTATATCTTGTTTGTGATTATCGATTTAGTAGCACCCAAAAGTATATTCTTCAACAATATCTTGATTTTCGGGGTGTTACAGTTGTCCCTGTGATACCTTCGTACAGTCCGTCTGATCAGCCTCAAGTACCTTCTTTCTTGTTGTTTAGTTAAAAACTTAGTGGATCTGCAAAACCTGAGAGTGGGGATGGTAGACCAAGCGTGTAGCCATGACTTGGACAAGACGCAGGTGCGGGCTGCATCTTTTGCCGGTAACAATGCTTGAATATGACGAATAAACTCAGGTACATCTTCTAGTTTCCGTTTATGGTTCAGTTTCATTCTCTTCACTTTCTCCATCTGTCACAAGAATAACAAAAGAAAATGAACGAGATGGTTATGTTCAATATACACATAACTGACAGTTCTATTTAGTTAAACAATTTAAGCTTTAAATAATTAGAATAAGAGCTATTTTCTAAAAAGGACGAGGTCGAGGAACATGTTGACTCGATTCTGTATCCATTTTTTTAATACGCGCAGGAAGAAACCTCAACAACTTTGCATCTAAGCTAATAGAGTGAAATCTAAACGACGAAGCGAACTTTGCATAAGGGGGTGTTTGTTATAGCTTTTATAAGAAGCTTATTAGCTTATATAGCTAAAAGAAGTTCTTGAAAGTGTTTAGATAAGGTCCTTGGTTTCCTTACAAAAGGTGAATGGTTCAAACCTCGCTAGCTGTGTACATTTATGGGTGGTCAGAGAAGGGTCGGAAAGGGTCCCAGGATTAACCTGGTGAGGCTGCGTATCTTAACAGGGCAAACCTTCACCGTTTACCCGTAATAAACTTTAAGCTTAAAGCTTATATGGAGATTTGCGTAAGCCCATGGGCTTATACGAGAGGTGTTATAGCTACTTTGGAATACGTCTTTTGTGATCATTTTACCAAATCATAAGCTTAGTACAAATAGTCAACAAGTGTTTATTAGCCCATAAGCTGCTTATATATGTTCAAGCTTATTTTGGGGCTTATGAGCTTATTTGGTTTCGGTTTATGCAAAATAAGCCGAAATCAAAAAAGCTTAACATGAACCCCCTAACCTACCTAGCAAATAGTTAACCCAACGATCCCAACTAATAACGTTGTTTCATTTGGTGTTTGGGTAAACTTACAATGGTATCTTAAAGCCAAACACCCCTCCTAATACACAAATTAATAACAACTCAAAGGGTTAAGTAAAGAATTAAAGCCAGTAGTACCCTGTTAACTGATAAATTCGGAGTAGTAATGAAGACATTAGACATCAATTCAAAGTAGTATTTACTAAAAAAAATAAAAGGACAAACTTATTTTGAAGGTGTTTTATTTGGTGCAATAATAATAGTAGATAAATGTAAAATAACAAAAGAGTAAAATTTAAAGCTGAAAAAGGGTCTGTAGGCAAGAGACGTAGGGCTATCTACATTCTTCTGTTAGCAGTTTTTAAACAGTTTACATCCTTACGGATTAACGGTGCAAATGTTTTCTCGTTATTTGCTAATGTGGATCCAACGTCAGAAGTTTTTTCATCTTTTTGTTTGTCCACTTTATCACTTCATTAATAGCCTCCAAAATCTCCAAATAGAACAAACGCTTATTATGTTCAATCAAAGAATTTGTTCTTGCGTGTTACCGAAAAATAATTTGTACATAAAAAAAAAAAAAAAAAAAAAAAAAAAAAAAAAAAAAAAAAAAATTCCTCACGCGTGGGATTTACGTTAGTAGATAACGGAAAATCATTTTACCTCGTTAGTCTCTAAAGATGTATATTGTTTGACTTTTGCCAGCGAAGAGATGTATGCAGGATTGCAGGCTAATATTTTTTATATGGATGCGCTAGCAAATTACTGGCAGAAAACGAAATAGCATAACTAAAGTTACCAAACATCAAGGTGAGTAGTCTTCATATATCAACGCACCTTCAAAACCCATCTACGAATTTCAGTTATTAGTTTATTACTAATGGTAGAATATAAATGGACTGTAAAACACAGCTCACCTTTTTTCTTCTAGTTAAAGTGTTTCAATAATATCTCATAGTCACTTATCAATAGTGATATCCAATAAAAATGTAGTTTGATTGTCATTTTTTGAAAAGAAAAAAAAAATGTGAAGTTCGTTTAATTTTTAGCCAATAAATGAGTGATACTTCAAATTTGAAAAAAAAAAAAAAAAAAAAAAAAAACACTTTATAGTTATAA